>KK120141.1:286670-359433 GCA_000611955.2 Stegodyphus mimosarum
AAGCCCAAGACTTGCGCTAAAGCTGCACAGTAATAAAGCAATAATTCACCATAAATTATAAAAAGAAAACTCTCCATATTACATCTCCAAGCAACGGAAAATTAATTTTAAAACATCATTGAAAAGGTATTTTTCAGAATTAAAAAAAATATTAAAGAATTTTCAGTCCTCCTTGCGTTGAATACAGTAAAAGAAAAACGAAATCGCAAAAATGCCAAATTTAAAAGTAAACCTTTTAAGTATTGAAAAACCAGTTACTGTTATTGATAGCAGATTAATCGACTTATCAAGGAGATAAACCAATCTACCATCAATTAACAGTAACTAAAATAAGAGAGAGTGTTTCATCTTACTTCCAAGTAAGCATCAAATTATTTGCTAGATTCAAATCATTAATTGATACTCAATCAAAATAAAGATATTAGTCACAAAACCAAAAGAATCCTGTTAAAAAGCAAATAATCTTTAAGATTAAAATTTTTTCACTAAGAACACAATTAATCTAAACTTTTGTTTTTGAAATGAAAAGAGAGTGTAGGGGATATGTCTTCTAAAGTAAGCGTCTCGTTTAGATTCCAAAGATTCCAAAAAGTTAAGCATTTCGTTTAGATTCCAAAGATTCCAAAAAGTTAAGCATCTCGTTTAGCAGAAAGTAGTAGTAGAGCAGAAAGATTTTTTTAATGTGAAATGTCTTTAAAAAATCTAATTGACCAATCGAAGATGTGTTTTGAATAATTTTGGCTGAAACAGAACTGGAAACTGTAATTTTCTGACCAACAATGCTGGGCAACAGGGGATTTCTTTGTTTCCGTTTTCCAAACATATGCCTCATATTCTTTAACGATTTTAACGATCTCTTAATTTAACTAATGTAAATTAAATTCAAATTGGGAAAGAATTCCTTTCTTTCCAGTCATTCTTATCTTATCTTGTTCATTTACACTTATGTAGCTGAGGGAAATGGTTCTGTAGTTAAACCATCAAAATTAGTCCTGCAAAATTTATAAATAGTAAGCTGATTCTTGCTATTTGGCTTCTTCAATAATAGCTTACATTTTTCCGAATGGCAGCAAACTCGAATGAAAAGTGAAATAACGCAAAGTAGTATTTCGGGACTATTAGTCCTTTTTAGGCTAAAAAAATATTTGGCACTTTAAACTGTGTAATAAATTACAATTTAATCTGTGGTATATTTATCTATTCATTTTAGTTCTTATTTTAACTCACTCATTTATGTGCATTTGAAGTGCTTCAATTAACTTACATAGGACCAGCTCCATGCACAAATGACTTAGATAGACGCCTAGGGCACCAGCTAAGTTGTTCTAATAATCCGCTCTTAAATAAAGGTACGTTTTCCTTTGAATTATTATTATGTTTAATTTGTATGAGGTACAAAAATTGCCGATTATTTGGGGCACCTAAAATATTGGAAGTAGACTTGTTTTTACAATAACTCCTTAAATTATACACTGTTGGCTACCCAAATTGCAACACCAAGAAAGACAAGAGATAACACAACAAAATTTATTTAGTAGATAACATGTTGACCAAGTATCAAATGATTAAATTTATAGACTTCTGTGAAGGGTGGTCCCTTCCAGAATCAGTAGCCAGAGTAGTCGCCATTGTTGGAGATCACCGCTACCACACGCCTCGGCATTGATTCAAAAAGACTTTGGATGTATTCTTGGGGTACAGCAGACCAAGCAACTTCCACAAGTTGCCAAAGTTGATCTGGTGAGGCAGCTTGGGATGTAATCTGGGTCAATCGTTCAGCAACCATGGACAACACGTTTTCTATAGGCGAAAGATCCGGAGAGCGAGCCGGTCATGGAAGCAATTCAATCTGGCGATTGACGAAGAACCCTTGGACAATGCGTGCCACGTGTGGTCGGGCATTATCCTGTTGAAATATGGCTGCAAGTAAGCCCTGAAGGTAAGGAAGGACAACTGGGCTCCAACACCTCGGAGATGTTGAGCTGGCTGTTTAAAGTACCGGCAATGCGTGCTAGAGGAGTGCGAGTGTGATATCCAATACCACTCCATACCATAATACGCGGTGCAGGACCAGTGTGGCGGTGCATAACGCAGCAGTTCGACATCCTCTCTCCACGGTGCCTCCAAAGTTGAATCCGACCATCGTGGTGTTGCAGACAGAAGCGTGACTCGTCAGTTAAGACAATTTCATTCCATTCTGCCGTCCACATCCTTCTTTCATCGCCCCATTGGCGGCGGAGACGTCTGTGGTTCTGCGTCAAGGGCAGATGAAGCAATGGACGTCTTGCGGACAGACCACTCTGCTGTAACAGACACTGGATGATGCGTTAGAGACTGAATATGTTCTGCTATGGTTCGTGATGTGACTGAGCGATCCGTCACTGCCATGCGCACAATGTTCCTGTCATCGCGTGAAGTGGTGTACTGAGGTGGATGCGATCGAACACGTCGGTCCGTCGTACCCTCCTGCATCCAACGGTTACGTATCCGCATTACAGTTGTTTGGTTTCGTCCAACACGACTATAGATTTCCCTGAAAGATAATCCACACTCTCGGTAGACCACTATCCTTCCTCTCTCCAACTCGGATACTTCATGAAACGATGATCGCTGTTTCGTACGAGGCATAATTGGTCTTTTTTTGAAAAAAACCGCAAGAAAATCACAATAACCGAACTCATTGAAATCATCGAAAACTCCAAGCCTTTGAAGCGCTTTGAAGTGGCGCCACAGGCGCGCGTGATGTGCGTTTGGGCTGAAATTCTAATGATTTGCATACCTCATCTCCGCTAATGCATGTTGTAAATTTCATGTTATTTGCATGCTTCCTTCAGAGTGTTGCATTTACGGTGGCCAGCAGTGTAGATTTTAATGTTATAATATACTTAAGCCAAGCTTCGTTGCTAAGCAACCAGACCTTGCTAGATCAAAAAACTCGTTTAAGGAATTAGCCTAAAGCTCGTTCACACAGTGATTTTAAAGTCATAATAGGTTAATCCTGAGCTTCGTTGCCTAACAACCAGACCTTGCTACGTCACAAAAACTGGTTTAAGAATTTTTCCTAAATGTTTTAACTTTTTCAACTTTATGCGAAGTTGGTATAAGAACCACCAATAACAGTGAAACGAACATCGGTGGATAGTTTCGTGAAGTGAGTTATCTAGTTCTGCAAGCACAGCTTTCCCTTCCCTGACTGGCTATAGCTCAAACCCAGCTAAACATGTGTGAATGAACTTTATGACTTTATGCCTTAAAATGGAAAGCTTTTTGACAACAAAACCGTTCGTTGAACGAAGCCCTAAAACACGGTTTAGCTTCCACATTGGTTTTCATCTAATTTCCTTTTAATGCAGGAAGTTACATTTATCGGGTGAATTTGTACGTTCATCAAGTTCTACTAACTAAGGCGTTTAATTATAAAACTGCTAATCTTAAATACAACTTGTGTGTCGTAGGTTAAGGTACAAAATTTTATAAGACCCATTAATGTGGGATCTCAGTTTACGAAAAAATTAATACGCGGATATTTCGAAATAAGAAATTTTTTTACTTCCCATATGAGCTTCTGATTACGAACTTGATCTCGAGATACGAACTTTTTTCGTATCTTAGTTTGGCCTCTAGATTCCAAATTACTCTCCAAATATGAATTGTTGTAGTATTTTTAACAATAAAATACGTACTTTTTAATATTACGGTAAAAATCTTCAAATTGGTTTCTATGAATTTAAAAAAAAGTGCATATACTTAATTTATTTCTTGGAAATATATACATGTATTATAAGGTATTTCTCCTGCCTTCTTCGCATGCCTTCGTGGTGTAGTGGTCAGCATGCTCGAAGAGTATTCGAGAGGCCGTGGTTCGAGTCGCGGCGAAGGCGTTGAACAATTTTTATCTCTCCTGCTTTTAAATGATCTAATGTCTTTACAAGTGGCGCCCGAACTAATAAAGGCGGTGGATGATGATTCTCCACTACCAGGATTTGGCGATTGGGCCCCCTAATCTCCAGTCGTCCTTTAAAAGGGGAAGCATAGAAGGTATTTTTGCCCCCTTGTTCGCATACCTTCGTGGTGTAGTGGTCAGCACACTCCACACGTATTCGAGAGGTCCGTGGTTCGAGTCCTGGCGAAGGCGTTGCACATTTTTCATTTCTCCTGCTTCTAAATAACCTAAAGTTTCTACAGTATATGTAGCAGTTAACATGATAAAGAACGCTCATTCTTGGAATAGGAGGCCCACCAGCGGCCGAGCGATAAAGACGCTGAACACTGGTAGTTCGGTCCGAGGTTCGAATCCCGCGAACGGGCTGGCTGCATGGGCGTTTTCATGGTTTTCCCCATGTGTAACGTGTATACGAGCCAGTTTCCCTTAGAAAGTCCTCCACGAAGGCATCCCTCCCTTTAGGCAGATAGCCCTCGTGTGCTTTGCCATAACTGAATAACCTAATCTAATCATTCTTGGAATAAGATGTCCTTGCAAATTTGTTGCTATGGTAGTTTCTATCTAAGGGGCAGTGCTATTTGCAGTTTGTTTTTGTATTTCTTAAATAAGCGATAAATTTCATCAGGATAACTTTACTTTTCGATTTACAACTGGTACTATGTGTATTATTTCTTTCATTTTGAATTAAATAGCTGCAGTTTAAAAAGTCAACATCTGTTTTTTTGCTTAAACAAAACATAATGTCAATATCTTAATTTTTGCAAGAGTTCTTGGCCTAAGCTATTTTTTAATTATATTAGTTTGCTTTTCGAATTTACCCTTTCCTTTCTTCTTTTTAATTTATCCTTTCTTTCTTCTTTTTAATTTATAAGCTCAGATTAATTAATGATTGCAGTTTATTTTGTTATTTCATGTTCTAGTTTAAGAACGTATTACTTTGAAAAAGTGATTCTAATTAAATGAATATTCCTTACCTCAATAATTTCGATTAAAATAATTCATCAATTTTCAGAAAATTCTTGAAAGAGAAAAATTCTAATTCCAATTCCTTTGTCAGTCACGCGACACGTTTTATTATTTACAAGAACAATGACATTCTTAAGAAATGTCCC
Source organism: Stegodyphus mimosarum (assembly GCA_000611955.2). Lineage (NCBI taxonomy): Eukaryota > Metazoa > Arthropoda > Arachnida > Araneae > Eresidae > Stegodyphus > Stegodyphus mimosarum. Next base: position 291,726 of record KK120141.1, read on the forward strand.
TTTATAGACAATAAGAAAAAATCTTTTGCGGACACATGACACTTGTACGGAATATTAAATTGTACGCATTTTTTGCTGCATTTCATTTAAACTTATATCCTCAGAATTCATTAGAGATATATTTCTCATTCAATTAATTCAGTTCTCACTACGCGGCAAGGCAAAAATACATAAAACCTTAAAATATCTTCATTAAAACTTGCAAAATGTAGAAAAATATAAAGCATAAATTGAGTTAAAACAATTTAAAGAACAATTTTTACAATAAAAATTAGAGTTTATACGCAAAAATAAGCAATTTGGCCAGCGGATAAGAAGGCAAATTTTTTTCGGTGCACAAAACTGAAAGTTTACTTTTGGCCTCACTCGGTAAAAAGACACCGAAGGTGCAGAAACTGACTAAATTCACTCCATTGCTAAGTTTCAAATGTAAAAAAATATGGTTGCTATGGTAAAAAAAAATTAGGCTTAGTCGCAGTTGAACAACTTTCACATTATTGATAATTCTGCAACTACTGCATGCAGATTAACTAAAGGCATAAAAATCTTACCCGGAAAGTAAGAACAGCATAATTCAATTATTTTTTAAAGCAAAAACTGCGCAATTTACCAAGGTATATATATATATATATACTTTTGGCGAAACCGTTTGCAATCAATAGGAGAAGTGCACAACTACGTGTTATAGCAGTCCCATAAACAAAATTCCAACGTTTTGAGGCTACTCGTTTTTGGGCTATGAGAGATACCTACGTACTTCTGTACGTACAAACGTCACGAGAAAAATCTCTTCTGCATCAATTTTAAATCCATTTTAGAATTCGGTTTGGCGAAAAAGAGTAATTTATTTTGTGTTTACGTACAGAAGCACGCAAAAACATCATTAGATTGAATTCGATAGCGGTTAAAATGGATATTTTGGTTGAAATAAGTTACCCGAAATTTTTCGTGGTTACAATAGTTGCTTTACTTCGTATAAGGAAGGAAAAAGGCATTAAATAAACAAAGTGTTATTAAGATAATACAAACTCTTAATTTGATTATTGGAATTTATACTGGTATGAATTTAAAAACGTTCTCAAGAATTTAATATTAATAAAAATCCCCTAAATTTCTGTTTCGGACATTTCTTCTTAAATCTTTTGATCAAAGTAGTTTTGCTTTTGGTAAAAGCAGATCAAAATCTTATAAATTTGATGTATGCAAGAAGCTATATAAAATTCAACTGAATTCAGTCCATGATTTATTCTGGAACCTGATTTTCACCCATTATAATGACTCGGTATTAGAGGAAAATGCTCTGTATTTCGACTGAGACCGAAAACAATTCTTCGAAATACTAGAACGTTTTGGAAATCTATTATCAATCCTTAATTTTCGTCAGATTTTGAAAATATAATATTTTTATTTTTTGAAGTTCATTTACGTCATTAAAACATTTTTGAAGATGCTTTCATGTAATGGAACTATTAACAGGCTGCCCATTGATAAAGCAACAGATGCAGATAAAATTTCCAATAAGAGATAATGTAAAGAATTCTTAGCTGAAGCTTTTACAATTCAATGATTTTGTACAACTAAACATAAAGTAATGTAAAACGGAATTCGTCCGCTTTTTTATTCCCAGATCTATTTATAGCAGTTAAATAAAGAAAGATATATATTTAATAACTTAAGTATGGAGATATAACCTGCATTTTGCAATATCAATGCATTGTTTTACATACAGAAAGTAATATGATGGTAGATATAAAATTTTAAGAAGCGCAGAATCCTTTCGCATTGTTGGATGTTGAAAGTGTAAAATTTCTGTTTCATTTGACGAAGCTTTTATACTTAGCTATGTATGGCATCCGTAGTGTGAATTTGATCATTAATGAAAAAAACTCATTATTATTTAACTGAATATTCAAAGTACATGACGACTATATCTCTTATGGATACTTTCGAGGAGGATTTCCTGAGGAAAATTGGTTCGCATTGAATTTCTCATATGAAAACCAAAGAAAATATATGAGGCAACGAGCTTGCTAGCTGGTACTCAAATTTGGATCAAATTGCTAGTATCGAGAAGCTATTGATTGGCCTAAATAAATTTTTGCAAATATAATATAAATTTAAAATACTATGTTTGATTTTAGCAAAGTATGGAAAATAATAACGTTGTAAGAAATTTTATTCCAAATAACCAGCCATTTATAATTTCAGTCTTTACTATAACTTCTCTTTTCCGTATTCCTCGACAAAATGCAAATGTAATGCTGTATTTAAACTGAAGTTTTTGGAATTTGAGGCAGAGGTGTTTCTGGCATCGCGTGCGAGCTATATGTTAGTTTCCCTCCAGCTCTGATTGTTGTAATTATTTGGCTTTGCCTTCAATCGCTGCCGACACTTTACTTTGACCTTCCGGTAATGAACCAGGTTAGTAAGTAATGAGCCAGGTTCCAGTATATTAATTAATTGCATAGTCTTTGACTACTGTTCCACGTGTTAATGAAATTTGGCTGCTCTGTTTAGTGGCATCACCGCGAGTTGTGGCTTATTTTGTAGCACAAAAGAATGCGTGTTTCTGTTCTAAATTCTGTTTAAATAAAAAAGTTTTTTTAGCCTTCTCACGATTTTGTCATTTGTTTCAGACATAACGATAATTCCTTTCATTTCCGCTAGATATTTTAGACTAATTAAATTTTAATTAAGGTAAAATAATACTCCTAACAAATATTAATTTAGAATTCAAACAAAAAAAATCAGCGTTATATTTGTACATATAACGCTAATTTCTGTTGTTTGACTTCTAAATTAATAACTAACATTTACCAGATCAAATGAAACAATGCAACCTAATAAATTTAGAATGATTTTTCTCACAATTTGCATCAGTTAGAGTGCATGAATATCAGAGCAGTAATCTGATGCTTTCGAATTCTGAATGAGCGCTTCTATTTTTCCTTTTTAAACACACTTTTTTGCTACTGAATTTGCTATTTAACGATATTAAAAAAATAAGGTGCTTGTTAATGCAAAATAAATTTATTAAAAAGTTTTTAACAATAATTTTAATTGAAAATAGACTGAGATTGGTTCTAATTTTCAAAAGTTCAAATGCTTCGTAACAAGTTAAATCAAGAAATACTAAGAATTTCCAAATACTGGAAGAAAAGTGCTCATCATACAGCGTAAGAAGAAGAAAGAAAGAAAGAAAGGACAAAAAATTAAGCATCTGTTTTTTTATGTTGAATGAAATCCAGTCGTAAATCCAGGATGATTAGATGTTAAATGATCTTAAAACACTCCAGCCATTAAATCCAGAATTTTAATTACGATTATTGCATTTTTAAGCAATGATTTTTGAATAATATAAAAAATCTGATGTGTATACCACAGGACTTCCATGTACGGAATATTAAATCTTAGGCATTTTTTCTTGCATTTCATTTAAACTTAATGGATTTAATTAAATATGCTTCGTCGATAGCACATAAACCACAATATAATAAATGCAATCTACAACACATCTCTATAGTATTAAAATTCACTGTTTGTTTACTATAGCTACACTCTGGCGCTAGGTTCACTTAACAGCCTTATATGTCATTTATGTTATAACTCAGACTGCAAAAAATTATGTATATCCTCTGAAAAATTATCTAATCGTTCCCACATGTTCTATTCAGATATTATAATAAATCTAAAACGATGTATCTAAAAATTAAGCAAAAAAATTTCATAGACAATTCAGTATTTCTCATTCAATTAATTCAGTTCTTACTTCGCGATAAGGCAGAAATGCATAAAAATTTAAAATATCCATATAAAAAGTTACAAAGTAAATCTTAAACACTTCTTTCCTCGAATAAATTCCAGAAAGGATTAAGCATGATTTAATTCACAATAGCAAAAGAAGGCGTTATCCTTCTCGTTGCGAAGCTTAGTTCTTGATCGACAACAAATCCACTATTCTCCTAAATTTCAGATGTAAACAAATATGGCCGCCAAGAAAAAAATGATTAGGCTTAGCCTCATTTAAACGACTTTTGAATTATTGATAATTCTACAAACATTGCATGCAGATTTACTAAAGGAGTAAAACCCTTATCTGGAAGAGAACAACATAATTCAATCGTTTTTAAAGGAAAAAATCCACAATTTACCAACATATAACAATACAGAAAATTCAGCTAACTGAGCAGAGTAACGGAGTGTTTTCGAAACTACAGTTTACAAGATAATAAAAGTCCACGGATTCCATAGAATGCATGGATCGGCAACTATTCATCGACACTGGTAACGAAGAATTTTTCTTGATAGGAGACGTCTATCAGGGTATATTAAATGTCTCAGCACGCTAATAATTTTTAACAGAGTTGAAAATGTACAGAATTTAAACAAAATATAAGCTCATAGCTGCAGGTGTATCTGTGTATATTTGTCTAGCAATTTCTTTTCGTACAGCAAACTGCAATTTAATTAAGTGGTATCTTACACTTGAAGACGTTACAAGATTTTTCAAAACTACAGTTTACAAGATTGAAGGATAATTAGAAAATATATCGTTACGTGCGTACGGGTTCGTAATAGATTGAATGCATAAGTCCAATAAAAGTTTAGTAAAATTTATTCTTATCAAAAGAAATATAACTGAAGCTGGCTTTTCCTTCAGAGATATTCGTACAATATCACGCAATGTAATCAGTAGCTATACATTAAACTACTAAAACGTTAAACAGAATGCAATCCACAGCGCAGAGAAAGCTAATCCGACCAACAATGACAATAGCAGCTAGTTAAACAACTAAGCTGAGATGTTCTCTATCTGCCATTTTATAGCTATAAATCGGTCGTGTGAGATTCTAGTAATTTCTGTTTCTCGAGATTTCTGGATAGCAAAAGAGCAGAATTACCGTTACAGCTAACATAGTAGTCAATTACATTTATTCAAATTAAATATAAATTACGAGATATCTATTTATTAAATGTTAAATGCACGTGCTCCTGTATTTTTTACTTTTTTGGGCGTAGCTTTGTCTTAAAATACGTATGTCTCGAACTGCATTGCACGGGGAAATAGAACAATTTTAATTATAAGTCTACTAAAAATATCTAACTAAATACAAAATTCTTAGCAATAATTACATTTATTTGTAACAATGTTTACTTTTATTCGTAACAGCAATTACATTTTTTCGTAACAGTAATTACATTTATTCGTAACAATAATTACATTTATTCGTAACAATAATTACATTTATTCGTTGTGAAAAATACCTAATTAAAATATAAAATAAGCTTGCATTTAAAAATAACTTTTTGTAATAAAAGAAGTAATGAATTACTGATATGCAATTAATTACATTCTCCAGACCTCTCGAAAATGAAAAAAGGAGTAATGTGAAATCTTCACTGATCACGAAGTTTTCAACGAATGTCCAAAGTTTAAATTATTAAACAAAAACTGGATTTTTGCGCATAGGCTAACGCATTAAATATGTCATTTAGGTATTTGATAACGCGTTAGGCAAATTTTTTTATTGTCATAAGTATTCTGTAGTCAAAGGCATTATTTTAGAGAAGGCGAGATAAATTGGTAAACTCAAATTACCAATTTATCTCTTATTTTTAACTTTGTGGCCTTCAAAGGGGTGTCCAAACAACTGAAAATCTCTTAAGATATAAATATCCTTCAAAGTTCCATATCATAAACCTAGTGGCAACTTTTGCATCATTTTTAAATTTTTATGCGTCTGATTTTGAGATTAAATCAACTGGAAAACTGGATGATTTACGTCAGATTATGTCGATGATGTCCAAACTGCTTTCAGTCTTATTTCAATAAGTAGCAGTCATATTTTGTTTATTAACTATTAATCTTTAATTTTAATTATTTTATACATGCATTAACGGTTGCTTATTTTGTTATTAATAACCATTTAATTGAATATAACATCACTCTGCTATGACCCATTTTTCAGTCGCTAATCACTAATTACTTAAAGTAATTAGTGCAGTAATTTAAAAAATTTAAAATTTTATAATTTGTGTTTTAAACTCTTTGGATTATTAAAACTGTTTTACAAGCAAGATAGTAAGCGTAAATTGCAAGAAAGTAAGCGTATACTTTTGAAATTTTGAGTTAAATAATTGTTGATTATTATTAACTGAGCAGTGAATTGCATGATGTTTAAAAATATTGGAACTGTCCGTCACATAGAGCTTTGTAAAAACAAGACTGAGTATGTGTTTTTTAGACTACAGTTTTAAATTAAAATATTAGAGTAGAAATTATTATGAACACGTACAATAATTTATTGCATGAAGCTATGAAATTATGGAATGTTGTGAATTTTAACCGGCCGTTACTTGGTGAAGAGTGCTCACAAACGTTGTAACATAAAAAAATATGTTTTTCTGACATTCTTCTACATTTCATTTGTATCCAAAGCTGTGATTTCTATTTCGATTTAAAATTCAATACGGTATTGTATGGCTTTGTCGGAGAATTCTGTTTTAGAACTGGTTCTCAAATGCTCCTTTCTTGACTGTTATTATATTTAGTACTTGGATGCTTTTATTTGTCACCAGTCGAAGTGCGAAAATCTGGATAGTGTTGTTTGACAGCTGGTATCATGTTTGGACTAATCGGATTCCTTCGATTTGGCTACAAGGGGGTTGTCTCCAAAATTTCTTTTTTCTGAACAAAATCTTCCTGAACAATGGACCATCCAGGCTGTCATAGTGAAATACAATCAACCCCTTCCCCCCTTAAAAAAGTAACTCTGGTAAGTTGACTGTACACACAGTTCTAAAATTATTTGTGAGAAAGTGAAAATCTATTTTATTGTAATCTTAGTTGGAGAATTATATCTTCAATGTTTTAAGTTACAAAATTTTTGTGTTATAATATTATAACACACTCCACGTAGGAGAATACTTATACTTTGTGGAGTGCAACAGGAAAAGAAAGACTAGGTAATGTGAATGTATCTGACGCTCAAAATTTATGCATTTATGAATTTAGACTGCCTTTGATTTTGCTATTATGATTCTAATTGTAGAAGTATGGCAGAAGTATGGCTTCAAAATTATAATCGAATTTAAGCATAATTATAATATAATGCCTAAGTTTTCAGTTAAATTTTTTGTTTACCATGTAGTGAATTAGTACTGAATAAAACTCTTTTCTTCTCTTCAGAGAGGTAAAAAAAAGTGCATTTAAAATTATTATGATTTTGGTGCATATTCCATTGTTGTTAATGAACTGTGGGTTTTTAAAATGACTTTACGTTTTTGATTAGAATAATGATTTTAGATCTTTTAATACCATGAAATGTGTTTATTTATTTGAGTACGGCAAAGCATATGTTGATTATCGCTAAGAATGGCAGGCTATCCATGGTTATCTTGTCCGTTCAGAGGATGTTCTGGCGGAATTCTTTGTATTTATGCTACATATTGGGAAATCTCAATAAAGATAAGACGTGGGTATAAATACTGACCAGATTTTAAGTTAAAACAGTACATGCAATTTAAATTGCTACTCTGTTTTCGGTTAGCCTTACTGCTTAGAATTATTTCGTGCAACTTTATATACTCTGTTTTCACATTATGAGTACTTTTAATGAAGGTTTTCCTCTAACTAAACATCTAGTACTCTGCAAATTATGAATCATATAAGTAACGTCTTGGATTGAAAAAGATATATATTTTAACTTTTTGCAAAAAAAAAAAAAAAAAAAAAAAAAAAAAAAAAAAAAAAATGATTCAAAGGAATTTACGAAATATTTGAGAAAACCTTTTAACTACAATTTTAGTAATATAAGTGTGCATCTTTTTCTTTTTTACTTGTTATACTTTTTAGTCCAAAGGGGCTTTGTCCCTGAAGGACTATTGTTTTTGTTTCGCATTGAATCACTATAAACGGCTGTGTCACTTTTCAAATTGTTGCCGCCAAAAGTTATCGCCTTGTATTATACTTAAAGTAATTAAATAATGAAGAATCTGCATAAATGTGTGTATATTTGTCCAAATGTGATGACACAACGGTGCCTAGAGCCATCCAATTTTGAGTAACGTACGTTTCCACCCGAATATGCGCATCTGAAAGCCTGAATAGGGAATTCGTTTCATTATCAATTTCATATTTTGAAAAATTTTAACGAAGTTTTGATGAAAAAACTCAACGATTTAAAAACGAGCAATGGCAACACTCTACGGTAACAAAAATCTTTTGATCTCCAGCGCGCGGAACTGTGTATCGGAAATTCTAAAGATATACACTGCTCGACACTGAAAATACAACACAAAGAAGGAGTGGTCAGAAATTTATGCAAATTTTAGAGTAGACGCACGTCACTGAGTTATGCGAATGATGTGAAATGCGCAACTCTCCGACTCACGCGAAGTAAGATATAAGGGAAAGAACGTCCAGAATGGGCAATATTCGTGTCGTTATGTACCTCCTGTTACCTCCTGTTCGTATTCAGGGCACTATGACGGCCCAACGATATGTGGATAATGTACTGTGGCCGGTGGCAATCCCCTACCTTTAGGGGCTGCTTAATGCAATTTTTCGGCCGGATAACGCCCGAGCACACAATGCTCGTATCTGTCAATATGCTTTGCAAGGTATACGGATGCTTCCCTGGCCATCGTACTCTCCTGACCTCTCACCAATGGAACATGTGTGGGATGTGATTGGACGCCGTTTGCAGACTCTACCCCTGCCTCGTTCAGAAGACGAACTGTGGCAAATGGTTTAAAGGGAATAGAGAGCTATCCCTCAGGACGCCATTCACACTCTTATAGACTCTATGCCTAGACGTGTTTCTTCGCGCATCGCTGTCCGCGGTGGTCCTACATCCTACTGAGCCCACGCCGTTCTCTCTCTGTATTCTGACTATCATTTTGAAATAAAGATCACTTATTGCTGCTTGCTGTCTCTGTCTTTTTTCCAAATTTCATCACTTTCTGGCCACTCCTTCTTGGTGTTGCATTTTCAATGTCGAGCAGTGTACTTATTTTAAATTATTTTGCGATATTGCTGTTAAACTGAATTGTATGGTTTAAGTGGGAAGAAATGATATTTAATAAATAAAGGTAATACACGAAACGTTAAAAAACGCGTCTTTGGACTTAATTTTAAATCTGAAACCTTTCAGATATTTTTAATCTTTATTATGTTTTATTTGTTTGATATTATGCTTTTTATTAATATATTTTTCAATGTCTATTCATTTGTTGAAAACACGGAAAAAATTCTTGTATTTCGTTTAATAACATTATGTACATTTACAAAGATTTTATGCAGGGAATGGATATATGGATCGATTTATTATCTTTATCTGTGATAAAGTTCTGGTACCCGAATATGCCGTGTCTTGTCAACTACTTGTGAATACGACAAGAGTAAAAAATTAACAAAAAAATTAAAATTTATTTCACAAAATGTAACTTTAAATGTAAAATTGCTAATTATTTTTTTTAAATTACTAATTTTATAGAAGCTCAAAATTGATGTGATTCCTCTGCACCTTGGTTTTCCTTGGTTTTTAGATTTTATAGCGATCAATGTTCAGTTTAATATTTTTTTTGACCTAACCTAATGTTACCTCTGCGTACCTTTAACAGCTGCATAACACAGATACGTAAGAAAATTACGCTTGAATTCGAGTGTACATTTATTAAAAGAAAATGAATTATTGCAGGAATAAGAGACTCTTCAAATCTGAATATAAACAATATTTTGTAATTCTACCGAACGTGCTAATAATATTATATAAAGACAATTAAAATTAACACTTTGACCTAAGGCGGTCGCGCCCTGAAACCACCAATTTTCGAATATGTTTATCCTCTTCTTTCCAAACTTGTTGAGTGAAAACCGATTATTACGATTGATTACTAATGTTTTACCTCTAAATAACACAAAATGACTGCATAATCATATATTTTTTAGGTCTTAGTACTTCAAATCGGATGCCTTTTAAAATTCGATTTCAAAAGACAAAATAACTTCCATTTATTAATATAAACAACTTTAAATTTCAAACGTTATTCATCGCAAGTCATTAATTCTATTACAAACAATAAAAAACAGCAGTAATTAAACTGCATATATAAAGAAACCTATGTATATTTATAGCATTTGCTTTGTGGTTTCAGGCCGTGACCACTGAGCCACTACAGCATTGTGTCACAATGTTCACAGTCCTCTAGAGGCTAGGTGGTCACGCCTTAAAATCACTGCTCTTCACAATAGTGTTTGCTGCTTTTCAAAAAGGAAAATGTATTTTTGCCCGTATGTAGGTAAGGGGCTTTGAAACCCCATAGTTATTTTATTACTAAACAAACTCAAACAATTTAAGAAAAGAAAATCTGAAAGGTTTCAGATTTTAAATTACGTCCAAAGGAGCGTTTTCTAAACATTTTGTATGTTACTTTATTGAATATCATGTTCTTCGCATTTAAAACATAAAATTCAGTTAAAGAACAATATCGCAAAATTTAAACTGAGCATATCTTTAGAATTTCCTACGCACAGTCTCACGCGCTGCAGATAAAAATGTTTTTTTTCTGTACAACTTTGCCATTTCCCGCTTTGAAATCCTTGAGTTTGTTCATCAAAAATTCGTTAAAGTTTTCCAAAATATCAAATCGTTAATAAAACAAATTCGAAATTTCAAATTTGGGCTTCCAGGTGCCTATATTCGCCGCAGGATTACGGCATTCAAAATTCGATGGCTTAAGGTACCGTCGTTTTATCCCAGTGCCAGAAACATACATACATTTATGCAGAGTCTTCATTATTTAATTTCTTTAAATATAATACAGGGCAGCAATATTTTGTGGTAACAGTTTGAAAAGTGATACAGACTTTTAATGTTTCCTACGCAAAATCGCAAAACGAAAACAATAGTCCTTCAGGGACAAAGCCCCTTTGGACTAACAATACATGCACCTTCCCAGTCGAAATGTCTTATTCCAGAGCATTTTCTCTCAGCTCAACACGCTTGCTTCCTATGCTACTAATGCAATTATATAAATTTTTGTGTGGTTTGAATATAATGCAAATATATTTTGCTATAATAATAAATAGATATCTCCTAAAAGTTTTATTTAAAAAATACGAATAGAATAAATATGAATAGAAAACGAAATATCCGTATCAAAACCAAAGACCAACCCCCCCATCAACATAGAAACCACAAATTTCATGTGCCAGACAAAACGAGACTAAATAACGCTGGACATACTCCAGTGCAATGTAAATTCCTGGCGGTACATTTTGTATTACAAGAGAGAAATTTCACAGAACAAGATACATGTGCGAAACTTGCAATGTGGATCTAATGCATGTACCAAAAAAACAAAACATAGTTTCAGAACAAAAAAATTGTTCTTTGACTTTTAAAAAAGAAAAACTGAGTTTTTTTTTGTAATCCTTACTTTACTGAGTTTTATAATCCATTTATCCCGACGTCCTTATTACGTAGATTTTTATGTTTTCACTGCCATAGAAAAATTGCATAAATGTTTATTTTTTCATTTTTTTCTGACAATTTACTTTGTAAAATAATGTGAAAAATTTATATGTAACACAGTTCTTAAATATAGTTTTTTTAATTCGCAAATTTCTTCATGTATTGGAGCTGCGTACGGAAAAAGGTAAGTTTTTTTTCCCTACCACCCCAGTAAGTTTCAAAGTCTCAGACGCGCGCTGGTTTCACAATGCGACCTCCACCCATAGATCAATGGGCGAGAGTAGATTTTTTCTAATTCATATATCATTTGTCTCTAGGATCATATTATTCAATTTCTAGAGTTTTTTACTTAAAAAATTTATAAAACAAATATTGTGTGCTTCAAAGCGTTAAGAAAAGAAGCAGCAGCAGCCTGCAATATAGCTGTGTCTTACAATGTAAAAACATATTACCGATCACCCAATGGTAATGATATGGCCTCATACGACAGAAAAGATGATTTTGTGAAAGATATGTTTGTTTTGTTGAATATACTAGATGTTTTTTCCATATAAATCTACATATAGGCAAAGCAGTATTCGTTCTGTATGCTGTTTAACTGTACATGAGTGAAAGAAGGCAGTGTTACAGAAATTTGCTGATTAATAATGTGATGATATGTGCAATGATAATAAGGCAATGATAATAAGGCGATAAGTGATTTAATAATGCAATGATAATAAGGCGCACGACGCCGGATATCTTTGAGAAGTTTCTAAACATAAAAGCAGAAGATGTAAAATCTAGAGCCCTGGAAATTCAGCATTTTTAACACACAGGCATCTTGCTTAGCTTGAGGATGAAATTTTGAAATCATTAAAAATTATGTTCAAGCACACTGCGAAAAAAAAACACAGTTCTATATCTTCCGTTCTACTGGGTCGATTGACGAAGTTCAAATTGCATTTTCCATGTCTCGAAAGCGCGCCTTAGGATATATATTAGATTTTTATATAGCATTGTTCAAATATGGGTATTTTGACACAAAATCGAATTTTTACTGATATGACATGCCAATATTTTTCCATATTTCGATTCTACGACTCAAATTATGCCAAATTTCCAAGTTTTGTAAACATCGCACGAGTAGTTTTCAAAAAATTAGCTCTCAAAATTTTAGCTCTTCAATGTTAATTCAATTTGGTATATATATCTATTAATATCTCTTCTTTTATGAAACTTAATTGATTCCTTCTTACTACAATTCGAAATTTAGGTTCATTCCAAATAAAATTCGTTTATTTTTTATGATTTATTTTTAAATTTTGTATTGAGTAATTTTTATAAATTTTTCGAAAAAAGTTTGAATTATAACCTATAAAATATTTACTATCATCTTAAAGTAGACGTATTTCTGAGCATACCTGTAAGTGATAAGATGTAAGTGAATTTATATATTGGCGCGTTTTGAAATTTGGCATACTTGTTGAAAGCGGTAATAACGAAAATGTGCTTACGCACTTTGTTAAAATTATTTGAAAGTAGAATGACGGTGACTTTTTTTCCTCTCATCTGCAATATCAAAAGGCAGGAACGATGTGACTTTTTTTTCCTTCTCTGCACAATGAAGGGGGAAGGAAAATTGATTGCCACATATTAAGAAGTTCGCCAAGTGAATTATTCTTGGCTCACACTGAAAAAAATTCGCCAAGTTAAATTTTTGAATTTCTCTGTAAATTTCGCACCAAATTTTACAAAATTTAATATTTAAATTTAATATTTGAGTCGTAGAATCTAAATATGGCAAAAAATTGCTATGTTATTTCAGAAAAAGTCCGATTTTGTGTCAAAATACCCATATTAGAAGAAAACTATATATAAATCTAATATATATCCTAAGTCACGTTTTCGAGACATGGAAAACGCAATTTGAATTTCGTCAATCGTCCCAGTAGAACGGGAGCTTTAGAACTGTCCTTTTTTTTCCGCAGTGTACATATTGAGACTATAATTCAACATGAGCATAGAATTTTATTTCTTCATTTGATAGTTCTTTTCCTGCAAAAGTACGGTTGTATTGCTAAATACTACAACCCTTAAATATATTGTTTTTTCTTTTTTGAAGGGTCCTGTATTATTGACTTTTGTGTTCATTACAAATTGTGCTGGAAATTTGTAGAGTTATTAGGTTATTTTGAAGCAGGATATGGAAAAATGTGCAGTGACCTCTCCGGGACTCGAACTTTGGACCTCTCGAATACACGCCGAGTGTGCTTCCAATTATACCACGAAAGCATGCGGAAAGGAAAGAGAAAATACCTTATAAATTATTTGACGAAATGCTTTACCAGCTACAAAAAGTTCAAGTTAGCTTAGGAGGCTGTTTCTAAACAGGTTTATTATTTAATTATAACAAGATCTATTTTTGAACTGGAAATGTTTTTCAAGCATGGAAACCTTAATGTGACTTGTTAAATGTAAAAGCTAATGTAACAGCACATTATAATAAATGTTAATTAATTTGAGTAGTGTCAATAGAAATCTGCAATGATGTTTTTTGCAATCAGAGATAATGCAATTAATTTAAATTTCGTCTTTGTTTCTTTCAATGGTTATAACCTTTCTCCAATTTGTAGCTATAGTTTTAAATACTACAACATTTTTAAACGTAGGAATCATGACACTGTCGCCTTCAGGGAAAGGATAAGGAAAATTTGTTGAAAGTAAGAGGGGCTAATATTCTTCAGATAACTGACAACAAAATCGCCTTTTACATTGCTAAAAGAGTCATAAAAAATTATTACAGAGAAATGTTTTGGAAAAACGTTACCGAAAGGAACAGTCATAAAGTATGGATTAACAGAAATTTTGGACACTCCTTTATGGGCCAGAAAGAAATCTGTTGCAATCTCTCGTCTTGTTGCTGGCCACGATTGCCTTTTAAAACATCTGCATGGAATAAACATTATCCTAGCTCAAGTTTGTAAATTGTGCATCCTTTATGAGAAAATGGAGCCTTCCATCTAAGTCGTTACCTTGCACTTAATGCTGGATCACTCTGGGACAGACATTGGGGGCGAGACACAAAACACATTTGTAGATTATACTGCAGAGGCTTTTTTAGTTTTGCTGTTCTCTGTCATCTTTGCTCGTTCTGTTTCCAAGTGCCTTTGTAATCTGCCACAATTAATATACATATGGCAGACGCGTTGGGAAAAGAAACGATAAGAATTCAGACCTACGGTATTATACAGATTTTTATCTTTGATTATCTGTTTAAAATTTTTTAGTTTTTGTCTCAATTATTGGCGTTTGACGAAACGCGTAATGGAGTTTACCTATGTACGAGTAATAGTGCTTTTCCCCTGACGAGTCCACTAAAGCTCAACGTAGGCTAAATTTTCATTTACTGCCGTTTTTGCATTTTTGCTGGTTTTTTAATTTTAATTATGTTTGTGCTTTAATGTTTTTACGTGTAGTAATTTTAGAAGTTGATTTTCTCAAGTACCAGCATTTGGTTTTTTGAGTTTTTCTATTGAGTAAATAATTTGTTAAAATGTTTTACCTTAGTTATAAGTATCAAATTTTACTTTTAGGCGATTGCCTTTAGAATTTTTCTTCTTTTGCTAGGAACAAGTCTATCATTTACTTTTAGGCGATTGCTATTAGAATTTACTTCCTTTATTTGACTTCGATACTAATTTTGCAGCTTAATGCGTAAAATGTTTGACATATAGGTCACTTATTCATCTACGACTTCTTTTAACTATATATATATATATATGTAAACAAATCTGAAAGGTTTCAAATTTTAAATTGCGTACGAAAGGGCATTTTTTTAACATTTAGAGTGTTACCTTTATTTATTAAATATCATGTTCTACGCACTTAAACCATAAAATCAAATCTAACGGCAATATCGCAAAATAATTGTAAATTGAGCGTATCTTTAGATTTTCCAATACACAGTTTCCTGCGCTGGAGATAAAAGTGTTTTTTCTGTACAACGTTGCCATTGCTCGCTTTGAAATCCTTCGTGTTTGTTAATCAAAAATTCGTTAACGTTTTACAAAATATGAAATCGTTAACAAAATAAGTCCCCAAAATGGGCTTCCATATGCCCATATTCGCAGGAGGATTGTGTTATACAAGATTAAATGGCTCTAGGTACTGTTGTTTTATCCCAATGCAAGAAACATACATACATTAACGCAGATTCTTCATTATTTAATTTTAATACAGGGCGATAATATTTGGTAGCAACAATTTGAAAAGAGAAACAATCCTTTTAGTGAATCAACGCAAATGCCAAAGCGGAATTAATAGTCCTTCAGGGCAAATTGTCCCTTTAGACTAAAAACTAGAAATATCTGAAAGCTTTCAGATTTTATATTACTCCCAAAGGGGCGTTTTATTAACGTTTCGTGGGTTACCTTTATTTATTAAATACCATTTTTCTTCGCACCTAATCCATAAAATTCAGTTTAACAGCAATATCGCAAAATAATTTTAAAATGGTCATTCATATCTTTAGAATTTCTGATACACTGTCTCCCGTGTTGGAGGCAAAATGTTTTTTTTTCCTTCCATACATTGTTACCATTGCTCGCTTTGAAATCTTGAATTTGTTAATCAAAAATTCCTTAAAGTTTTACAAAATATGAGATTGATAATATTCCAAATTCCAAATTTGGACTTTTAGATGCCCATATTCGGGTGGAAACGTACGTTAATCAAAATTTTATGGGTATAGGTACAGTTGTTTTATCGCATTATGAAAAACATATATATTTACACAATGCTTTATTATTTAATTCCTTTAAATATAATAGAGGGCTCTAATATTTGGTGGCAACAATTTAAAAAGTGAACCGACTTTTATAGCGAACCAATGCAAAATGCCAAAACGAAATTAAAGTCCTTCAGGGCAAATTTGCCCTTTGGGCTAATAAAAACGTATAGCTTGGGTTTTAAAAAAGTGCTATTTTAAATGACTTGTGTTTCAGATTAAGATAATTACAGGAATTGAAGGGAAAGGGAGGCGACATTTTTGGAGATTTGGTTTCCTTAACACCAAAAATCAGTTTATAGTTAGTTTGGTTGGCTTTGGAGAATTCAGTTTTTTGGGAGACGAGTATACTGAATTTAAAATTTTATTTTTATGGTTACGGTTATGATTTATTTATGCGAATTATGATTATGATTTATTTATATGAAAACACATTATTTATAACATTCCTTTAAAATTATTTCCTGTCCATTTAAGTGTGAAAACATTTTATATCAAAATTCAAAATCCAGATTTTTGTTCCTAGTTTCCAATTTAGGTAAAGGCCTAAAGTGGAAACTGAGGAAATGGAATACTTAATAAGGTATTTCCTCCCTTCTTCTTGCATGTTTGAATGGTGTAAGGGTAGCACACTCGGCGCTTATTCGAGAAGTCCAAGTTAGAGTCCTAGTGAGGGTACTGCTCATTTTTGGCATCTCCTGCTTCAAAAATTACATAATGTCTCTACAATTGCGCTCGAGCAAAAAGTGATAGATGATGATTCTTCACCACCAGGATTTGGCGAGTAGGTTCCCTAATCCCCAGCAACCCGTTAAAAGGGGGGAGTATATTGGGTATTTCCTCCGTCCTTTCGGAATGCCTTCGTGATGTAACGGTAGCACACTTCGGCGCGTATTCGAGAGGTCCCGGTTGGAGTCCCAGTGAGGACATTGCACATTTATCACGCCCCTGTGCTTCAAAAAACTTAAGGTCTCTATAGTCTCTAGTTGTATTTTGTTTTGCATTTTACAGATAGTCATTCAAATCGAATTGAAAATATACACTGTGTCTTTTGCTTATAAGCTTAGTTAGTAACACTACAAACGATAAGATAATCATTTTCGTATCAGCAATTAAAATAAGATACAATCATATTGATGTTGTTTTAGTACTGTTATTTGAATTCAGAGTTTTTAAACCAGGGATATCATGCATACCCTATATTTTTCGGCTGAGACAAAAATTAGAGTAATCTGCGCTATAAATCTGATAACATTTATGGTTTTAATTTCAGTATAATGGTGACTATAGCTTGAAAGTCTTGTGATTTTACTGGGAAAAGAGTACTAAAGAGAAATTAATGTTTTTCAGCCTTTTAGAGTATTATTTGATTTTTAATTCAATATTTCATTTTTGACGAGCTTGGTTTTCGAATATTACTAAGCTGATTAAATGCAAGTAAAGCAACAAATTCTTTGGAAAAGCAACTTTTAAAATGAAAAAAAATATTTTTTCGTTAAATTAAAAAAAAAAATCTTTATGATTAGTTTGACCTGCATGTGTGCTCAACACATTACGCAGTTTCTTAATAGTGTTAACCATTAGTCGAAAACTTTCTGTTTTATTCAGTGCATCGGAATGAATTAAATTATGCATGGCAAGAATAATGCCCATTAATTATACTATTGTTAACCCAAGGCAAAAGTATTTCTTTATAGTTTGATCACTTAAAGTTGCGATTAATAATCTTCCATTAAAAAAGCGGCGAACAGAGTAAATATTGTTCTTGGGATGCTTCCAAGAAGCATAGCTCGAAAGACTGTAAATCATCATTCTTAAAAAATTCTATTGAATAGCACCGAATTCTTTTGTGGATTGTACAGATTTATTAACGTAGTTATAATATATAATGCACAAAATTTGCTAGAATGCATAATGGTAAGAAGGTCTATTTGACACATGGCGCGCCTTGTTTACACTAATTACAGCACCATTTGCAGAAAATGGAATGATTCTGTAGAACTTCTTTACTCTTCTAAAAATTATGATACGAAAAACAAAAATTTTTAATCTGTTAAAAATCAACATTAAGAAGTATAAAAAATATAAAAATCTGAATGCTTTCTGATTTTACATTACGCCCAAAAGGACCTTTTTTAACGTTTTGTGTGTTACTTTTATTTATTAAATATAATGTTCTTCGCATTTAAAACATAAAATTCAGTTCAACAGCAGCATCGCAATATAATTTTAAACTGAGCATAGCTTTAGAATTTCCTATATACAATCTGGCGCGCTAGAAATATATTTTTCCCCGTACAGTGTTGCCATTGCTAGCTTTTAAATCGTTGAGTTCGTTAATAAAAAAATTCGTTAAAGTTTTACAAAATATGAAATAGATAATAAAATAAATTCTAAATGTCCATATTCGAGTGGAAACGTACGTTATTCAAAATTGGATGGCTGTAGGTATAGTTGTTTATGACAGTGCGAGAAACATATATACATTTATGTAGATTCTTCGTTATCTAATTCCTTTAAATATAACGCAAGCATCTAATATTTGGTGGCAACAATTTGAGAAGTGGATCGATATTTATATTGAGCCAACTGAAAATGCCAAAACGAAATTAATAGCACTTCTGGGCTAATACCCTTTGGGCTAAAAAAATGTGAGGAATGACTATTCAGTCATCCCTGTTGGTTGAAAGTGATGTGCTTTTGAGTCAATGACAAGCTACAGGTACAGGTACAGGTTGAAATGTAATAGGGCACCCAATGTTTCCTATAAGTAAATGGGTATCGCCCTATTACACTTCAATATTTATTTAAAAATTTCGAATAGGTTACAGAAATAAATGCTTAGCAATTGTAATTACATAGTACAAAATAATGGTATAGAATCTTTACAGAATTGTACAGAAATAACTTATAATTACTTAGTAGTAGTAAATCCTTATTAATCGAATTACAGAATGGTACAGATATCATGGTACAGAATGGTACAGAATTTTTACAGAATTATACAGTTATAACATAATAGTACAGAAATAAATTCTCTGTAATAGAAAAATTTATTTGTAATTCTTGAGATAAGTATTTATAGTTAATGTATGAAATTATAATAATTGGAGTTACTGGATAACTGAGTTGTATTTCATTAAATAGCACAAATCGTTTCTCCTCTGGATGAAAGGTATACCATGGTATTTTCTATTTTCTTTCTGAAATGCTTATTTTTGATTGCAAAATTGAGAAAAGCATTGACATTCGAGGTAGGTAATTTAATATGAAATGCTCTAGTTAAGGGACAGGCATTTACATAATGATTAGGGTCTCCTCTATCCCCACACACACATTGATCAGAAGTAGAGATGTTTCTTTGTTGAAAGTATGTGGGGAATGGCCCATGTCCTGTGAGAAAGCAATTTATGTGGTGATTGACCATTGTGCATTGATCATTAACATGAGGAGCGATTTCATACAGTCTTCTACCTGTGTTGTTATTTTGCCATTCATTTTCCCAGATATTTGTTTTAATTTTTCTAAGATGAAATTTAAGGTAGGATTTTGGCCAAGGATGCTGTATTAATGGAGTATTATTGCATGTTATGGCCGATTTTGCAGCTGCATCAGCTTCCTCATTCCCCGTGGTTCCAACGTGAGCTTTGATCCATGAGATTCTCGGAGATAGGCGAGCATGTTGTGAGATACTATTGATAATTTGTTGAATCAGTTCAGATTTATGTTTAGTATTTTGGAGCGCTAGAATTGCTGACTGACTATCTGTAAAGATGTTTATTTGCTGCATATTGTTAATTATTGAATAATCAATTGCTAATTTTATTGCTAGGAGTTCAGCTTGAAAAATGCTATTTTCTTTGGAAAGACGTGCTTTTAGTGTAAATTTTTGGTTTTGATTTGCTAAGATAATACAAGCACATCCTACACCTCATTCCATTTTAGAGCCATCTGTATAGATAATAGGAAAAGAAGAGTTTTGAGCAGATGGCTTTAGCGTGCAAGACATGCTGGGGTTTGTAGCTGAGTGCCTGCTATAAGGATTTCCAGAAATTTCAAATTTTGTTGGATCAAGTATTTCTTCTTGTATAGCGCACGGTCTTCTTAATTTTAATATTGTACCTTTAATATATTCGCACTGTGCTGTAATATGGAGAGGTGGAATTCCAGAAAGGACACATAGAGCTGCATTTGAAGTTGTTCGATAACATTTGGTGATGCGGAGGAGAAATGGGCGTTGAATCGCTTGTAGTAGTCTTTCTTTTCTTTTTGTCATTGGATGAGACCAGATTTCTGCACCGTAAAGAACTATCTTTTCAATAACTGTGTTGAAAAGTATTTTTTGGATGTGTGGGTTTAAACCCCAATTTAATCCTTGTACTTTTCTTAGATTATTTGCTAGTTTGGATGTTCTTGTTCTTATGTATAGCAGGTGCTCAATCCAGTTTAGTTTCTTGTCTATTATCAAACCTAGAAATTTAAGTTTTGGAACTATTTTAATTCTACTATTATTTATAGTAAATTTTGGAAGTCTTATAATATTTTGAGATTTTTTGGGAAATATTATTGCTCTAGACTTTTCTTCGTTAATATTTAATTTAAGTCTAGCACACTGAGTTTTGAAAAGATGTAGCGTTTCATTCACATTAGATTCAAGTTGATTTCTGGATTTTCCACTTACTACAAATGCTGCATCATCAGCAAATGCTATACATTTGGTGTGGTCTGGCCATTGATAAGATATTATTGAATTAAATGTAAGGTTCCACAAATCAGTGCTCAAACATGATCCTTGTGGACAGCCTCGTTGTTGGATTTTTTCTATAATTTTATTACTGTAAATGATTAGGCTCTTTCTTTCTGTTAGAAAATTTTGTAAGATAAGGAAGATATTTTTAGGACAGTTTGAAACTCTCAGTGCCTCTATTACGGCGGGCCACCAGAGTGAATCAAAAGCTTTAGTTAAGTCTAAGCAGATAAGTGCTGAGTGAATATCTGTTGATTTGTTGATAGTAATTTGGTTTAAGGCTGAGCCTATTGCGTGTGTAGTTGATTTATTTGGAGTAAAGCCGTATTGATTACTACTTATAAAGTTGATTTTCGTGAGATGGTGGCGTAAACGACCAGCTACTGCTCTCTCTAGAAGCTTCCCTATGGCTGGTAGTAAATTAATTGGTCTGTAAGAGTTTGCATTATCAGGATCTTTATCTGGTTTTCTAAATAGGACAACTTGGCTTGTTTTGAAGCATGTAGGAAAGGTATTTAAAAGAAGACATTTATTACACATATCTAAGAATAGCGTTCTGTCCGAGGAGTGAATTAGTTTTATTATTTGATTTGTAATACCATCGAGGCCTGGTGCTTTATTTTTAGGAAGTTGCTTGATGATATTTGAAATTTCTCGTAGAGTGAAAGGTATGTCATTTGAGGAATGTGGAGCAGTATTGTTAATTCTGATTGTTAATTGTTCACCTGTATCTTCATCGGGATTATCTTGTATAAAAACGTTGTCCATAATTTTTGATATAGCTACAGATGTTGCATCTTGATTTTGAAGCGAAGATTGATTAGTGTCTAAAGGAAGTTTTATTTGTGTCGGCTTGAAAACTTTATTCATACATATTTTGTATATTGAACCATAGGTATCTTTATTTTTGGTACAATATGATTTCCAGCAATTATTTTTGGCTGTCAGGATCATTCTTTTGTAAATTGCTTTTTGTTGTGAAAAAAGAATATATGCAGCATCTTTGGATTGTTGAGTTGAAGCTTTCTTCATTTTCCTATAATAAGCTCTTGTCTTGTTCCTTTGTGTTCTTAGTTCTTTAGTCCACCAGTTTATATTGATTTTATGATTTGATGCTTTAGTTTTGAAGGAAATTTTGCAATGATTTTGAATAAAGTTCGTAAGATCTTCTACAGCTTTATTAAGACTTCCTTTATTGGAGGAATTATTAATGTCAGAATGAATTCGGAAGAGGTCTTGTTTTATTGACTGAATAAAGTGCTTACTTGAGCTTGGGTTGATTTTAAAGCGGTGAGTAAAGCATGTTTTAATATTCACATTAATTGTAAAAGAAATTAACTTGTGGTCTGATAGGGAGATTCTTTCGTGAACCTCCCATGAGGAGATTTTATTAGCTAAGGAATAGGAGGTTAGTGTAATATCTGGCCAACCACGCCCATGAATAGTTTCGTAGGTTGGTGGAGCAGAATCAACGTTGTGGAGAAAGAGATTGTGAGATGCTATTAGGTTTTCTAATTGCTCTCCTCTTAGATCTGTAAGATTGTAACCCCACGCTGTATTGTGCGCGTTAAAGTCTCCTCCTATGACATGATGTGAATTCCGAAATTTTCTTATTATTGAGGAAAGAATATCTAAATTATTTTCTAGATTTTCTGATGGTGATGAATAGAATGATGTTATTATAAGTTGTTCTTCTTCATAGTTTAATGAAATTGAGATTATATCTTTATTTGCAAAAACTGTTATTGGGGATAGATTTTTGTTTATGATGAGAATTGCTGATCTGACTGAAGAACATTCTGTTGAGAAATGTTGATAACAGTTCTACGAATTTGGGATGGCACTCACTTTACCTTTAACGCAATAAGGTTCTTGTATAAGAATTATATCTGGATTTAATTCAGTTGATTGATGGATTAGGTTAAAAGTTGCTGACTTTGCTCGCTGTAAATTTATCTGTTGAAATTTAAGGAAATTTAAAGAAGAGTTTTTGATAAGAATTGTTGCCATCTTGATTATAGTTATTGAAATCTGATTAAAGGTGAGGAATTGTTAATTGGAGACAAGAATGCTATTAGGCTATTTCTTCGTATTCAGTCCTTGCTTTTACTTTCTGTAATTCTCTAAGGTATGTTGGACAAATAGCTGAGTAGGCAGGATGATATGCATTGAAGTTGGTATTATTTACATCATTTTGCAGCTTACAGTTGATACACATAGGATTATCTGCATTACAGTCTTTTATGTTATGGGCTCCTCCGCAGAATGCGCAGTAGTTTCTATACTTGCAGTCCTTTGGAGAATGTTCAAAGTCTTGGCAATTGAAGCAACGTCTAACTCCAAAAAATTCTGTTATTCTATGACTTCTCCAGCCATGATGAAAAATACCTTGGCTCATTAGAATTTTGAATACATATGGGGTGCATTCTATTATCCATTTGATTGCGTTATTTCGTTTGTCCTTTGGTTTAAATATGGGTTTAATGTCTGAATTATTGATTTGGAAGTTTTTAGAAATTATATCTACTATTTCATTTGCTGAAGTACTCTTTGCTAAGTTACTAATGGAACATTTCTGACTAATGGAACATGAGTTCTTTTAGTTGGAATTTTTAAGGTAACGAGTTGTTTGATTTTATCATTGTTCTCTAGTGCTGTGTTGATTTTATTAATGTCTTCCTTGTTTGAGCATGATACTACTAATCCACCTTTTCTCATGTATGAAATTTTGTTTATTTTCACTCCTAACTTTGAAATTGGGTTGTACTTTTCAAGATTTTCTTGGAGCTGACTATTTGTCATATTTTCCTTAGGAAGGATTATTAAAGAAGGAAGATGATTACGACTTTGATTTTGATTGGATTTGAGAACATCTGCGTAAGATTTGCTCAATGAAGTTTGTTCATTGTTGCAGCAAATAGGTGAGGTAGCCATATTATATTGATTGGAAGACACTGAGAAATTGTTGTGACATTGATGATCACGGAGAATTGGGTTAGATGTTGACAAACGTTGACTCTGAAGAGGAAAATTAATTGTTCTGTTCTCTTCTAAAGTATTATTACATATTGGAGAAGAGGCTGTATCTATAAACTGCTGTGGATGGGAAAGTAATAAGTTTGCATCATAAGTTGAGGTATCATTAGGCATCTGGTGAGGTGTAGACGGATGAATTCCTGGTTTGGATGAGTATCCAGTATTTTTTATAATTCCTTCTATAGCCGTGTCTTTAAGAAAGTCGATTAAAGTTTTAATTTCTTGAAATAAGTCTTTTGATAAATATTTTTTACTATTCTTTTTACTCTGAAGGAGTTCCAAACATTTGTCATATGCTTCTTGAATCTTCTGTTTATTAACTTCTTGATCTTCTGCCAGATCATTGATTTCAGGCAGTGTATTAGGGATAAGAGATGGATCCAGATGCTGTATTACAGTTCTTGATTCCATATTTGTATAAGGGATTATTTCAGGTATGTCCATCGAAGAAAAGCTCGAAGAACGTGACTTTGACATAATTGTTATTAGGGCAGATTTAGTATGATTATTTTATGTGGGTAGTTTGAATAGTTCTTAATTTGTTATTTGGTATTAATAGGAAGTGCACTGAGATATTGAGAATTATATCAAATGATTTTTTTTAAATAACAGTCCTTTCCTAATTACTATAAATATATTATATTATCACTCTATGTAACAGAAATTCTTAGTTGTACTTTGAAGTTTTAAAAACCTTTATTGAGGAGGTAAATAATAGCTAAAATATTAAAACTGTATAATATGTGTATTACTTTTATATCAGCTATAAAATGTTTAGTAGTTTATTGCTCCTTGTATGAAAATTTATTATTAAAATTCAGGCTTAGTATATTTTAAATACTGTATAATTATAAAATTATTTAATAAAATTTAATTTTTGCAATAATTTTTGCATGTGCCATGTATCGCAATTACATGCGCAATGAGGACAATGAAATTCTATGGATTTTAAAGTTTAAAAAAAAATATTGCTAAAATTTAATAAAAATTTTTATAACTTTAAAAATTCTTAATATATTGGGATAAAATTTATATATAAGAAAGAGGAAATTTTTCTTTACAATCCTGTTATAAAACTTAAATAAAATTTATGGAAAACTTTAGTTTATTATTAAAATAGGGTTTATATATTTGAAGTTACAGCGTTAACGTCTATAACAACAATGGTTTTCTAAAAAGAAATTTATATGTTAAATATTTATTCAAGACTGATTTAAAGTTACTAATTACTATTAAAATGCTTTATATTATGATATAAAACTTATTAATTATGAAAGAAAATATTTTTTGTAAAATAATAATGACTATTATAAAAATTATTACGTAAATTATACACACTTTCTATCATTTATGAACTAAATCACATACCTTTACGTTAGATGGTTGGGTTATTGTTATTTGTTGTTCAGGAGTTAATCTTTCAAAAGTTTATCTTGCTTCTTAATGACTACTCACAAGTGGTTGGGCGTATCCCTTAGGCACTGGTATCAGGAGATTCCTCTCTTTGAGGGCTTTCCGGTGATATAACTTTTAATGTTCAAATAAAGTTTTATACGCACTACAATTTTTTTACTTTACTGAGCTTTGAAAAACACGTCATTCATTCAATGCACACAAGCAACCAATAATAAATGACAAGCTAATAATAAGCTTAATAATGACAAGCTACAGTCTACTACACAATAAATTATTATTTTACATAACTTTGCTATGCACTAAGAGATCGCAGCGTCGTCTATGTAGAACAAGTACTCGGCCGCCCCTAGAAAAACTTTAAGTAGCTTTAAATACATTATTGTAAATGCTTCTGAATTGAGATAGAAATAGTCTTTAAATCCAAATGAATTTGTATTTCCAATGTTATCTTTTACTGCCTAGCCAGTAAAAGATACCTCTTTTGAAGGCATGCTGGAATTGTGCGCCGTTCATTATTTTTAACCAGTATTTTGGAATTCGTATTGAAATATTATTTGAGGTTGTTTCAAGATAATAGTTACATTTATTTCACGTTACCTTGTCAGGACTGAGTGCTCGGTGCATATTCTTGGCAAACATCTTCGTGAACTCCTTAAATCCTGATCTGGAACAGGGAGCTGAAAGCAGCTATGTTCTGTGGTTGAATATTGTGATTAAGTGGTGGAAGAACTGCACTTTAAAGGGATTTAAAATCCTCTTTTATTAAACCACAATTATTTACAATCATTTCCCAACTCGGGAGGGATACAGAAAGTAGAGGCCGCACTTGGGTCTAAAATGAACAATCAAATAATTTAAACTAAAAGCTAAATAGAAATTAAATAGTCGTTGCTCACAGAGCTATAACGCGAGGTTGGCCTCTAAACTAAATGGTGCGTAGCAAGATTTAACTAATACTGACGCACTTGGAGTTACTTCAATAAGTAATCACGTAAAAGCGCTACGGCTAATTTAAATACTAGCTAGTCAAGCGAACGTTGAATAGAGTAACCGTGGTCTGAGACTAAAAGCTCTCTCACACTGAAAGGTTTCTACCATTCGTTTAAATACTACTTGGCTCCACTTCAAATTAGCATAAAGCTGAAACGCGCGCTTATTCTAACGGGAAGTTGAAATGAGAAGGGATAGAAAGATTTAAATTTAAATAAAACTTTGTTAGTTTAACTAAAACCTTACAACCTTTGCAAACAGTTTCCCCAATTTAACAGTTTTCTAGATAAATATAGCCCACCAGCGACCGAGCGATAAAGTGACTGAACACTGGTAGTTGGGTCCGAGGTTCAAATCGCACGAATGGGCTGGTTGCATGGGCGCCTTTTGCAGATGTACAATGTGTTTATGAACCAGTTTACCTTAGAGAGTCTTCCACGAAGATATTCTCTCCTTAGGCAGACAGCCTACGAGGCTTTGTTGTAATTACGTAAACCAAACCCAACTGAATATTAAATTATATGCATTAGAAATTCAGAATAACCTTTTAAGTACAATTTGTGTCAATAAAATATTTGTAAATTTAAGGCATTATATGGAATATGAGAGCAATGGGTCTTCGTGCAAACTAACAAATTCACCAAAACTAACTTATTCACTAAATTAAGCAAAAGTCAAACAATGTTAGAAATCCGCACATAAACCAATTGTTATATGGAGTATACACCTAAATATAAATGCATAGTATGGAAAGATAAAAGGACACCTTCTGGTCTCTTATAATTGCCTAGATATGGCAATAAAAACGGACTAAAAAGTCCGCGTTCCGTGATAATAATAAATGTTATAATAAATACTGTCAAGACCTGTCTCGGTCTCTTCCGAAACAAACCTCAAGGGCCTCATTTTATCATTGCTAATGTTAACGCTACATGACACGTTTCAGAAACTAACTTCATAAAGATTAATGCTACCTTAAGAGTTCAAAATGGCAATCTTGCTCGAAGCGCATTCAATTTAATAAAAAAAAAATAGAATCGTTTTTCACAACTTCAAGATTTAAAAGCACTGATATACAGTTTTAAATAATTGAAAAGCTAGAATATGCAGTTTGATTTTTTTTTCTGGTTTTTAATAAAATGTTTTCAAATTGTCTGCTGGAAATTTAATAAGTGTCAATCTTCGTAAATCTCTTTGCTGTGGATTAAATTCTTCAGCTGCTATTTTATGTGAAATAAAAAAAAATGAGGTTTTGC
Organism: Stegodyphus mimosarum; assembly: GCA_000611955.2. NCBI lineage: Eukaryota > Metazoa > Arthropoda > Arachnida > Araneae > Eresidae > Stegodyphus > Stegodyphus mimosarum. Next base: position 319,416 of record KK120141.1, read on the forward strand.
AAATTTAGATAAAGGCTTATCATAATATGTTTTGCTCAAACCGGGACAATTTTGAGGACATACTCCAGCAATTTACCATTGGAAAGTGCAATGCCAGGAAAGCGAAGGTTTATGTTAAAATTTCCAACATGGCTTGTCAAGACTGAGTGTTCGGTGCATATTCTTGGCAAACATCTTCGTGAAAGTAACTAAGTCCTAAGTCCTGATCTTGAACAGGAAGCTGAATGCAGCTATGTTCTGTGGTAGAAAACTGTGGTTAAGTGGTAGAAGAACTTCACATGAGAAGGATTTAAAATCCTCTTTTATTAAACCACAATTATGTACAGCCACTTCCCAACTCGGGAGGGATACAGAAAATAAAGACCGCACTTGGGTCTAAAATGAACAATCAAATTAATTTAAACTAAAGCTAAATAGAAATTTAATAGTCGTTGCTCACAGAGCTATGAACGCGAGGTTGGCCTCTAAACTAAATGGTGCGTAGCAAGATTTAACTAATACTGACGCACTTGGAATTACTTCAATAACTAATCACGTAACAGCGCTACGGCTTAGAATTTAACTACTAGCTGGTCAGGCGAATATCGAATAGAGTAACAGTGGTCTGAGACTAAAAGCTCTCTCACACTGAAAGGTTTCTACCTTTCGTTTAAATAGAACTTGGCTCCACTTCAAGTTAGCATAAAGCTGAAACGCGCGCTTATTCTGACGGAAGTTGAAATGAGAACAGATAGAAAAGGGAAAATTAAAATAAAACTTTGTTAGTTTAACTAAAACCTTACAGGCCGTCAAACGTCTCCCGAAGAAATGCGTAGTGCTAGTATGTATCACTTTCTATTCTTGCCTTAGAAATAGTTGTATTCTTCAATAATGGAAGCATTCAGTTATCATCATTTTACAACCTGGTAATCATCTAAAAGTATGCCTAGTCTTCTTCCCTGTACAGGAAAGATATTCGAGGAAATCATTCATACTTAAATCAACGAACACCTAAAAAAATATAACCCGCTCAGCGAATTCCCGCATTCGGGAAAAGTCATAGCACTACGCATAAGATTTTGAATGTTGTAGAATCCATTGCTAAGGCCTTTACGAAAAGGAAAGGTTGTTCCTTGTTTTCTAAATATTGAAGGCGTTTGTCGTAAAGGGTTAATTAGAACAGTATTGGTGGTGTTTCCTTCTGTGCAGATGATTAATATGTTGTTCTCGTGATATTTCAGAGGAAAACTGGTGGGGCATTTTACCACAATTAAGGTCATTAAAAGCAGTGTCCCCTAAAGAACAACTCTTGTTCAACAACATTTTCATTTACCCTTTTCTTATGGCACTTAAAATGTAAGGTGACAAAATATACAGACGACAGTGCTGTGACGTCAAAGTCACTAAATCAGCAGTTTGCAGTTAACAAACTGCAGGACCATGTGAACAGAATCTCACACTAAGTGTAAGTTATAGAGAATGCAGCTTAATTCTTGGTGAGCTGTGCTGGTGAGTGTGCTTCTGGTGAGTTGTGCTTTTTCGAAGACATAGGAAAAACTCATCAGTGACCTCAGATGATTACATTTTTAAACTATTGCAACAGTATGTATAAAAAATTATAACATAAAACTCAAATGGAAATCCTTAAATCTGTGAGAGGAAAAATATAAGAAGTGAATTAAACGTAGTAAGCGTGAAATAAAATAAAGTAACGTTTTATATTCAGAAGATGTTTTTCTCGAGTCTATTTGCTCGTGATGAGGTATGTTCGTAACTCTATTACTCTTGGGGCAAACCATTTTTTCTACCAAGTTTTTAAGGAATATTTATGCATTTGATGCTGTGACAGAAAGCTTTTAATGTAAAACTAAAGAATAATTTTAATAGAAAAACGAAGGATAAACAAAGAATAATTTTACTATCGAAACAAAGAAAATAAAGTACTAAATAAAGAATTAAAATTACTGCAAAATTTTATCATGAACTATTAGAAAATTAACTTAGTTCATGAATATGAACTAAAAATCATATCTCGTATAAATGAATATCAGTATAAGTATTTGATGTCGGGCCATTTGCTTTATATTAAATTTATATTTTTTAAAACTTTTTAGAAGTACACAAACAAAACTAGATTCAGTCATTCATCCCTGTTGAATTCCCTGTTGTAGGGTCCATTCAGTTGTCTTTTGTATGTTGTTTTTTTTTCTTTTTAAAGACTGAAAATTTGAGATTCAGCTTCACATGCTTAGATTAATCAAAGATGATAATATCTCGCCAACTGAAGCTCAAATAAATGAAAAATAATTAGTTTGGAAATTCAGATCATATTCATTAATTAATAATTTTCGATACTCGTCTCATCCTGTAAACGAAAACAAACAACTGTATCCAAACTTTCGACGAATCGCTGAAGAACTCTGCAAACGCTTACCCATCGATGCAAAGATCTTCGACGATTTGTTCTTTCATTATCGAGTCTATTCGACAGAATAATTAAATCATTATATATATTGAACAAATATACAGATCAGTTAAATTTACTAGAAGGTTTCTTTTGAAGTGCAGATTTTCATATCATTTAAAACCCCATTTTGTTTTACAAGCTACGGGAGTAAAATTATTCGCATTTGTTATAAAGTGCAGATGTAAAATTGCTTTTTTACGAGGTTCCTCTAATGACTCGAAATTGTGTTCTGTATTAATAACCTTCAGATGATTTTACGAGATTCCAGAAATGAATGATCTATATATTGTGCTGCGACTAAACTGAAAACAGCGTTTTTCTCCCAATCATACAAAATCGTATTTGCTGAAACGATTTAGACAGATCTATTTTTCTCTCTCGAAGGAGATTTATGACTGCGTCTCAAATGTCGACTGCTTTACTGTCGACGATAATAACATCCAACTGATAATTTCTTATTTCATAGCATTGTGCTCAACGTGTGCTCCATTGACATCAATCAAGTGTTGAAAGCACATTATAGCGTGTTCAGTGGTAGCGCCAAGTAACTCTCGAGGGATTTCAGCAAGATGGCGTGTAATGCTGGCTTTCAACTCAGGTAAAATCTTTTAGGAATCCCTGTAACCAAAAATCACAGGGATATAAGTCGGACGAACGAAAATGCCAGGAATTCGGAAAAGCTCTAGATATTACACGATTCTCGCCAAAGTCAGCACGAAGCATTTCTTTGACTTGGTGCCCAATGTGGGGAGTTGCTCCATCCTGCATGAAGACAGTGATCTTCAAACATTGCCTCTCCTGTAATGCAGAAATAACTTGCTATCGAAATAGTTCACTGTACCATGCACTCGTGACAAAGCACGTTTCATAACCTTGAAGGGGGGAGAGATTCAAAGAAAAACGGTCCGAGGATAAAATCGGAAGTAAATCGACACCATGCAGTCACAGAATCAGAATGCAGTGGTTGCTGGTGCAGGACATTAGGAGGTGAAGCACCCCATATGCGGCAATTTTGATTATTTACAGCTCCATCTGAAGAAAAGTGCGCCTCATCTGACCATAGAATTTTCCAAGGCCATGCGTCATCAATATACATTCTCGTCAAAAACCGGCAAGGAAAGTCAAAGTGTTGGTGATCTTGAGGTTGCTGCATTTCCACCAAGTGGATCTGACACTAATACCATTTTAAAATGGATCCCAGAATTTTTCATGTTGTCGAACAAGGAATTGCCAACTCACTTGACACCGATGTAGAACTTCCTAAAGAATATAGCGGGAACTGGACGTTATTTCAAACGCAGCAGTAGCGAGTTCAACAGTTCCATTCGCAACCGGTCGACTTCTTTGACAGTTTCATCCGCCCTGTTCCTGGCAGCACACCCAAGCCATCTCTTCAAATTTCATAATCATCTTCTTCAAACCATTCGTCGAAAGAGGCTCTTTTCGCAATCCCTTTAAACGACGATATTCGCGCAATGCAACTAAGCTATTGCTGCTCTTCTGATAAAACAGTTTTACCAATAAATCTCTATCTTTCTTCTGTAAGGGGATAATTAACGGTGACAACGGAACGCAGAATGATTTTCTGGCTCTGACTGCAAGTCCCTGTATAGGTTTGACTAATTTGCATAAGGAATTTTTGAAAAATGCCATCTGGTGGTCAAAATTTTAACTATTTTTTTATTGGAAAAATCATTTCCCCATAGTCCATACAACGTATATACCAAGCAAATAGTTATGGACCCCATATGTCATAAAAAGGTTCCATATGTCCATATATGTTGTATGGACACCATAGTCCATACAACGTATATACCATCAAAATCTGATTAGCAGAACGGGTTCTACAGGGGTCTGAATAGGATCACTTTAAATATAACCCCCCTCTATGACATAGCAAGAAAGCATTCTTTCGACGAATGCGAAATTTAATCTGTCTGTAAAATATAGATTTGCTTTTTAAAAGATTCTCAAAATAGACAGTGAAATAATGCTAAAAAAGTGTATTCCTGTACAGATGTGCTGCTATCTGAAAATCGAATTCCTCACTGCTGAAAAACCAAGAAATATTATTGAATGTATACATAGGGAGAACTGATATTTATAAAATTCTGAGTCTCACCAGACGACTGAGGCTCTATTATTTGTTTGTTCAGTTCTGTCCATGTAGATTGTGTAAGCAAGATAGTTTGTTTCAGCGTTATCACAGACTTTGACACTGAACTACTTATATAGCGCATTTCAATTCCCTCACGAATTTCTTGGGATTTACTTTGATATTGTCACTTTGTATTTGATATTGTCCCATTGCAAAAAGGTTTAGGAGAAACTTATATAAAACGTTTATTTCTTAGGTTCGAGCGTATCAGCGTTGAGCATATGAAGAAAGGGAGCGCGATGTTAACTGAAAAAGGTCTTAAAATATTTTCTTTTTATCACGTAAAAGTAATATCCTATAATTTCTTAACATATTTTTGTCATGTTTGATATATATAACCTCTTATAAAGAATTTACGTTTCGTAAAAATCAAACACAGAATTTCATGAAATTATCCCATTTTCCCTAACATTAACTTTCTTACTGGCCAGGGTTTTCGCTAAGAAAGCACAGATTTCTCAAAACTACTATGAGAATAAGAATTTCTTGAATTTAACATAAAATTCTCCTGGTATTTTATACCTGGATTTGTGTACTTTTAATACATTGACTTAATTGCTTTGGCATATTTTACTATAAACGTATATATACGTTCTTACAGATATCATAAAAACATTCTAGACCGTATATATATGTATACGGCTTTGCTGGTTAGAGGGTTTTAATTTAAGAAATTGCTGATCTACCATCTTTATTACTGACATTTGTTACTAAATCTTTAAGGACGCTGTTTCAGATTTTAACTCTTCAGAAATTTGTAACATTTTGCAGAGCCATTAGTTTTTTTTTTTTTTTTTTTAAAAACCACGAACTCTCGAATACGCGCCAAGAGTGCTACCGTTACATTACGAAGGCATGCTAGAAGGAGGGAGAAAATATCTTATATACGACCCCTTTTAAAGCGCGATTGGTGATTAGAAGACCCAATCGCCAAATCCCAGTCGTAATCGTCCCCCACCTTTTAGTTCGGGCGCCACTGTAGAGTCATTAGGACTTTTTAAAGCAGGAAGCAAGAAAAATTTGCAATGCCCTCGCCGGGACTCAAACTCGGACCTCTCGAATACGCGCCGAGTGTACTACCGTTACACCACGAAGGCGGTGCTTGAAAGGAGGGAGAAAATACTTTACAAACTACTCTTTTAAAAAGCTACTAATGATTAAGAGATCTAGTCCTAAATCGTGATGGTGGAGAATCATCATCCACCACATTTTCAGTTCAGGCGCCAGTGTATATTAGGTATTTTTTTTAAAGCAGGAGAGATGAAAAATGAGAAATAATGTCCGCAGGACTCTAACTTGGACCTCTAGAATACGCTCGGAATGTGTTACAGTTACACTACGAAGGCATGATATAAAGAGGGAGAAAATAGCTTATTTTCAGCACTGTTTAACGTGTATCATAAGTATTCAGGTTTGCATTAAAGTCAACAATCTTCTGTTGAAAAGGGAGAAATGAACAAATCTTCCATAAATTATTCTGTACTTTGGTATCAGATTCAGAAATGTATGTATGCATGTATGGAGGTATGGATTATGTATGTGTAATATATACAAGCACACACACACATACATACATTTCTGAATCCAGTTCTGATAACAGAAACGTACTAATAAATCCTTGTTGGGTACTTAATCATTCTTTTAGTAGCATTATTTCTAAATTTATTAAATAAGTTTTTAATGTTGTCATGATCCGATTTATACAAAACCTTTCTCGCCAAAACCTGTTAATTCATTGACTTCACTTCCAAAAATCTGCCAAATTTGCAAATATGCTAATATTTGCAAAGTTCTTTTTTCAGTGTCTTAAAAAGCCTTGTTTTCGTAATTCTGATTGGTTTAATTTCTACAGAAACATATAAATCCAAGATTTAATTTTGCTTCAATTTATATAGCATTAAATAATTTGATATTCTTTATCATAAATTCTGTTTGATTAAAATTTTCTACCTATTTTTTTTGGCGTTATTATATTTACTACTACGTTTTCCTTACTGTTTATTTTTAAAATAATTTACTTAAATCAACTTCGTTCATAAATTTAAAATTCGTTAATATGGTGAACATGCCAATATGGTGAATATAATAATAATATTAATAAACATGATTCAGTGATATGATTAACGATGACAAAGTGTCATATTAAATTCAACATTATGTTTGCCTGAGTGCAGTTATTCAAGTTCTAGTTATTTTTCGTACGCAGATGAAAATTGCAAAGTGTCATATTAGAGGTCTGGTCATACAATTAGTTATTTTTCAACTAGTTTTTAGAGAAATATTTAAGCTATCAGTTTGCATCTGATTCTCTATATCTTAGAAAAAGTACAGCAGGAAGTTTCTTCTGGTAGGTTAAGCAACTAACAAACTTTTCTTTTAAACGATAACTTGTTAAATAAACACCCCGATCAAATGGGCAAATAGTGTGACGAGGTGCCTGAAGATTAATCAATACCGCGTTCCTTATTATTCTTGCCATCTCGCCATGAAATTAACAACTAAAACCTTCTCAGATATGTCTCGATTGAATTAGGAAAAATACACCGCCATGATAGTCTTTGAGTCCTCTTCGAGATACTGTGAGAGTAGATGTTTTCTTGTGTCAACATCAAAGCTAATGTCAACAAGGAGAAAGATCACATGAGCGGCAGCAGGTGGCGCTAGGGAGAGCGTAAGCAGGGACCTGGAAAAAGTTGTTTCCAAGGAAAACAGAAAATGGCGAAGCGAAATGAAAATAAAAAGATAGGAAATGTTTTTGTAGAAAAATTTCAAAGACAGTAGGAAAAGGAAGAGATAGAAGGATATAATACCTTGCCTTAGGCTTCGCATAAGTGTCTTCCAAGCTGGGACCAGAAATGAAATGCTGTGCGAAACTTGCCAGATGTTATATAGCTTCTATTGCTTGCTTATCTTCTGCCAGTGACCAGTTTTTGTATTCCTTGCAGAGGGGTCAATTGCAAATTGAGATGTTATACCGAACAATGATGATAAAGAAAAACTCTGGAAGTTTCTTAATGGTTTAATCTTTTATTAAATTTTTAACATAAATTATTATAATTTTTCCACGATGAAGATTTTAGAAAGAGAACAAACGTATTTAAAATAACTACCTTTGCCAGGATTGAGTGTTCGGTGCATATTCTTTGAAAACATCTTCGTGACAGCTTAAAGTCCTGATCTGGAACAGGGAGCTGAATGCAGCTATATTCTGTGATTGAGTTGGAGAATAACTGCACTTGAAAGGGATTTAAAATCCTCTTTTATTAAATTACTATTATTTACAAGCCACTTCCCAACTCGGGAAGGATACAGAAAGTAAAGACCACACTTGGGTCTAAAATGAACAATAATATAATATTTAGACTAAATAATATTTAAACTAAAGCTAAATAGAACTTAAATAGTCGTTGCTCGCAGAGCTATACGCGAGGTTGGCCTCTAACTAAATGGTGCGTAGCAAGATTTACTAATACTGACGCACTTGGATTTATTTCAATAAGAATCACCTAAAAGCACTATGGCTTAGAATTTAAATGCTAGCTGGTCAGGCGAACGTCGAATAGAGTGACCGTGATCTGAGATAAAAGCTCCCTCACACTGAGAGGTTTTTACCTCTGGTTTAAATAGTCGTTGGCTCCACTTCAAATTAGCATAAGCTGAGAACGCGCGCTTGTTCTAACGGGAAGTTGAAAATGAGAAGAGATAGAAAGATTTAAATTAAAATAAAACTTTGTTAGTTTAACTAAAACCTTACACCTTGTAACTGGAGAAATGGACGTGATTTTCCTTACTTCTTACTGCTTGTTGATTACTAATGCAAAATTAGAAATCTGATGTATTCACCACACGACTTCCTTGCACGGAATATTAAATTATACTCACATTTTGCTGTGTTTCATTTAAACTTATTTCCTCGAATTTCATTAGAGATGTACTTCTCATTTAATTAATTCTGTTCTCAGTTCGTGGCAAGGCAAAAATACATAAAATCTCAAAATATCTTCATTAGAAAAAAAATAAATAAATAGAACACCAAATACAATGAAAACAATAAAAAATAATTTACAATTAGAGTTTTTACGCAAAAGCAAGAAATTTAGTCAGCAGGCAACAAGGCAGATTTTTCGGTGCACAGAAATAAAAGTTTAATTTTGGTTCCACTCGGCAAAAAGACACTGTAGGTGCAGAAACTGAATTCACTATTCTGCTAAGTTTAAATGTAAACAAATATGCCTGCTATGGTAAACAAAAATTAGGCTTAGCCGCCATAAAACACCTTAATTATGGATAATTCTACAACTATCGCATACAGATTAATTAAAGGCATAAAAGCCTTAATCGGAAGATAAGAACAACATAATTCAATCATTTTGAAGCAAAATATGCGCAATTTACCAACATATAACAATACAGAAAATTTAGCTAACTGAGCCGAGTAACGGAGTCGGGTATATATATATATACTGAGAAAGTTGACAAATTTTATATTTGTTGTCGAGAGAAAAAACTAGAAAACTAGTAGAAAAATCAGCGCGTAGTGCTGCAAAATTTTTTATACCATCTAATATGGGAAATGAAGTATATGAGAAAATTACTTAAGGATTGTAAGAACCATGATCGTCTAGTTCAACCTATTTTTATTTTTTTATGAATTTATAAAGTTTGGAGCTTTAAATAAAAAAATGGATTAGCTTTGGTTTTCACTTTTTTGTATTTTCAGCTTTTTTACTTTTCCTGTCCCAAATGTATATTATTGTAAAATTTGCAAATTCATAAAAAAGTGAAAATAGGTAGGGGATCATGGTTCTTACAATCCTTACGTAATTCTCTCATATACTTCATTTCCCATATTAGATGGTATATATATATATATATATGTATACGTATATGTCCTTTTGGTGCGGCCGATTGCAACCCAAAATTGAGGTGCTCAACTACATATTATAACAGTCCTATATGCAACATTTTAACGTCCTGAGGCTGCTCGTTTTTGCGTTATGTGAGATACGTACGTACGTAAATACGTACAGACGCCACGAAAAAAATCTCTTCTGATTCCATTTTAAACCAGTTTTATTATTCCTATGGGGAATAAGAGTCCTTTATTCTGTCTTTATGTATAGATGTCAAGCAAAAATATCATTATATTGCGGTCTATAGCGGTCAAAATAGATATTTTCGTTGAAATATGATACCCGGAATTTTTCGTGATTACAGTACTTCCTCTACTTCGTATAAGGAAGTAAAAGTTGTAAAACTCATAGAAGTTGTTTATTTCAAAGAGCTAATTTTTAGAGAGCTGGATTATTAAATGAAGAACAGAAGCATAATAGCGGGATTTTATATAAGAGAATAAAAGTGTAATAAATGCGAAATGTGCAGGTCAATATAAATTTGTTTGTTTGGATTCTCAACTTTGAATATGTTTTCTTCGTAACTGACTTTATTTAATCGTTTGAGCGTCGGAAGCGCGATCGCGCTTCTCGTATATTGTGCCAAATATGCCGCGAAGGGCTGTTGCGTTTTTCTTGTGTTATACCAACAATGTCGAGCTTCCCTTGTGTTATGAAAACATTGCGTAGAAGCGCGATCGCGCTGCTGTTTGTTACTGTAATTTTCGCATTAATTGAGAGTAGTAGTATTTATATCAATTGCGGGTTTTTTTAAACTAAATAATTGTAAATAAGTACGTAGAGTCATTACGATTTTTTTGAAGCAGGAGACATGAAAAATTAGCAATGCCCTCGCCGGGACTCGAACCTCGGAGCTCTCGAAAACGCGCCGAGTGTGCTGACCATTAAACCGCGAAGGCATGCTAAGAAGGTGAGAGAAATATCTTATATACTCCCCCTTTTAAAGGCCGACTGAGGATGAGGGGATCCAGTCGCCACATCTTGGTGGTGAAGAATCATCGTCTACCACCTTTTTTAGTTCGGAAGCCACTGTAAAGACATTAGGTTATTTCGATGCTGGAGACATTTAAATTGAGCAATGCCTTCGTCGGGACTCGAATATGCGCTGCGTGTGCTGATCATTAAACCTCGAATGCATGCTATGAAGGTGGAAAAAATACCTTGTAAATAGTTTACGGTTTTGTTGGTAAAAATTACTTTTTATATAATGATTAGAGTTAATTAGAATCGTCTTTATTATTTACCAAAAAACCATAACTACGCATTTTATTCCTCACTTTTAGCATATATAAAAGAAAATTCTTCAGAACTCAAACGGTTAAATAGTAACTCCTTTTATCCAATGGCAATATTTCGTCTAAAAATTTAACTACGTCGGAATAAAGAAGAACTTTCTATTCATTTAAACTTTCGCAAACTCTTTTTAAATCCCTGTTTCCATTCTACGTATTACAGAATTGTACAGATTTTCGGTATCCAATAATTGATTTTCAATAAAAATAATTCTTCCTCAGTCCTTAACTTTTTTACGCTATTTAAATTCTTAGGTAGTTTATAGTATTCCTTAAAATCATTTATTATATCCTGTTCAAATTTAGGTAAGTGAAGCCTTTTTGTGCAGGATGAATGTAGTTAACCCGGGAAGACGCGCGTGGGATGGCGAAACACCCCACGTTAAAAGAAAATCACAGGAAATCTTATTATAAACCATAATCCCTATAATCCGAAACTGTTAAGTCCATCAGTAGCTGTCTCCAAGGTCATGTTCCGTATGTTCCGAATAAAAGCAGAAAATTCCGAGCTTTTATTGTAATTTAAAGACAGTTTGGGGAGTACCGACACCTCACACGCGCTTTCGTGTTGCTATTTTTCATTGTGAGTCATGGCGTGTTCTAGTCGTTCTGGTCGGTCTTTTCCTCATTTGATTCAAAATTTCCTCAAACAAAGAAATGAAAAGACTTCAAAAATTATCGGAGGAGGTTTCGTCGGATGAAAATTCCATAGAATAGGAATTAGGAGACTCAGATAGTGAAGATATATTTAGTGATCATCAGTCTGAATTAGAAGAAGAGAGCCACTCTTCAGAAGACATTCATTCCTTGTAATCAAATAGAGTATTTTATAGTAAAAGATAAAATAACAAAATGGAAGAAAGAACCGTTGAAGAGAGAGTATAAAGACACATGGCGTCACATAATGTCATAAAACATTGCCTGGCAGTACATATATGTATCTAAACATGTGGCTTCACCCGTCGTTGCATGGAACCTGGCCTTTTCACTTCGAGATCCTCATTTGAAATCACGACAGAAACAGAAGGAACACAACGGAGATTCTCTTGATGAGCCACAAACCAAGAAAAGACAATCATGTTACCGGAGGATGTTACATGTGGTCAAGGGAAAAAGACAGAAAATCAAAAACTGTCTGTGTGAAGTATAAAAATAATATATGTCAAGAGCACTGTGAAATAGAAGCTTCGTGTATAAACTGCAAAATAGCCAATACCTCTTGAGCCTAATTGATTTTTAAATTAATTATATAACACATTATTTTACAGAATAAACCATTCTTCATGGAAAGATGAAAATAACATCAAAAATTGGAAATTTTGAAATTAAATATCCCAATAAATTTTTGTCATACGAGAGTCAAATTTCTTACAATTTTATTTTTTCATAACAAGTATACAACTTTCCAAAATATACGTATAGAAACCGGGAGACCACATAAAATATTAGATTTCGCTATTCGTTGAAAATTAATATATTTTGTTAGAGATTGTCAAGGCGTGAATATTTTCGTTGTTTAAACGCTTCTTAACTGTGAATATGTGACAAACGATTGCAGAAATAAAGGCAGGGCAAAGGAGTGACTATATACTCTCTCTCTGTGTATATATATATATATACGTTTGGTACTGATGATTGCAGTTAAAAGAGATGTGCACAACTACATTATAGAGGCCTCCTTTAATAAAATTTCAACGCTTTACGGCTAATCGTTTTTGAGTTATGGGAGGTATATATTATTACGAAATGGCCAGGCACGGTAAGATAGCTTCCCCGCAAAGCAGGTTTAGGGTTGCCAAAAATGGCAAAGGAAGGCAGGGTTGCCACATTTGGCGAAAAATCGCCCTTTCGCGACATGCCATAGACGGATGGAGAACCTTCTGGAACGAATTCTTACTAGTTTAGCCCAGAACGTTTTCGAACTCAAGCCAAAAGCTATATAAACTCTGTTGGTATGCGGGAATCGAGTCAGTTTGATCAGTGCGAGTCAATTAAGGGTCAATGCGGAGTTAAAGTTTCGTCTAGCGACCTGATAGTCAATTAGTGAGCGAATGCCTAGCTGGTCGTCGACTGCATCGAGAGCGTTTCTTAGTGTATCGCGAGATAGTGCATTGCCGAGTTGCATCTTAGAGTGTGTTGAGCTCCGACAATGACCGAACCGAGTCGGGAATTTTACTCTAGTGTATCGTAGAGTGCATCGCGAGTTCTAGCGTGGAGAGTATCGAGAGTACGTGGAGTTCCGAGAACGACCGAGCACAGTCGGGAACTGTACTCTGGTGTTTTGCTGTGAAGCTGTCTTCCCCCCGGTGGTTGACTCAGGAGAATTCCTGGGAAGTACTGGCTAGGATCTGTACTTAGGCAGTCTCAACCACGGGGGCATATAAGTTGTCTTCACAGGACTAGAGCCCGAGTTTATTCTCAGGTTGGTTCAGGCTTGGCAGGGACCGTACTGGTACTGTCGTGTCCGTTCCTTTGGCTGTGTGTGGAGCTAGATCGGAGATCACCGACCTTGTCGTCGGGGATTTGGCCCTCATAGTTTCGATACGGGGACAGCTTGTCCCATTGCCTTTCATAGGGCCGGGGCGGGACTGTGGGGTCTGCGTCGTCGGCGAGGGAGTCTCAGGAGCTTGGACAACTCACCCCGAAAGGCAGCCCCAGGACGGGGGGGTCCAACTCTTGCGTTCTGTGAAGCTGTCTTAACCGTTATAGCCTGATAGTCTGAAGGCTGTGTCGCTGATTGTTCCAGCTTGTTTGTAGTCGTTCTTCGACGACTGTAAAAGTGCTTTGGAGCTGTCTTGAAAAATACAAGCCAATAAAGTGTGTTTCGATACTTCATCGAGTGTCGTCGTTATTCACTCCAAATCCGCGAACCCTTAACGTACGTAAGAAGAGAAAAACGTAGCAATATACACATAAACACACACGTCACAAAAATTATATTTTAAATCTGTTATGCAATCCATTTTGTAAAAAAAGGAGTTCTTTATCCTCTGCGTACGTACAAACGTCATGCGAAAAAAAATTGCCTGGATGAATAAGGGAAATATCAAAATAGATATCTCAGTTGAAATAAGACCGAAAATTTTTATTTTTTAATTTAGTACGAGGAAGTAAAAAATATTTGAAACTTTGTTTTAAATCATACATCTGAAAATGTTAATATACGAAATGTCCGATAATAATAATGAAATTTACGAAATGTCCAGCCGCGGTAGGATAGCTTCCCCGCAGAGCAGGTTTAGGATTGCCAGAAAATGGCAAGGGAAGACAGGGTTACCATGTTTGGCGAGAAATCGGCGATATGCTGTAGACGATGGAGAACCTTCTGGAACGAATTCTTACCGGTTTGGCCCAGAATGTTCTCGAACGCAAGCCTAAAGTTATATAAACCCTCCTGGTACCAGGAGACTCAGTGCCTAGTCGAGTCACTTAATAGTCAGTGAGTGCCTCGTAGTCTAGTGCCGAGTTGGTCGTCGAGTGTATCGAGAGAGTATCTTGGTGTATCGCTAGTTAGTGCATCGTCGAATTTTATCTGGAGTGCGTTGAACTTCGAGAACGACCGAACTGAGTCGGGATCTGTAGTCTAGTGTAACGTCGAGTGCATCGCGAGTTGTAGAGTGGAGAATCTCGAGAGCACGTAGAGTTCCGAGAACAGCTGAGCAGAGTCGGGAGCAGTACTTTGGCGCTTTGCCGTGAAGCTGTCTTCACCGTTATAGCCAGATAGCCTTAAGGCTACGTCGCTGATTGTTTCAGCGTGTTCATAGTAGTTCTTCGACGACTGTAAACGTGATTTTGGAGCCGTCCAGAGAACACTGGCTAATAAATTGTGTTTTGGTACTCCATTAAGTGTTCTCCTTATTCAATCCAAATCCATCAACCCGTACATGAAGAAAAGTACAACAATATTTTCCTTGACACAATATTATTAGCTTTTCCAATATACTCTTTTTCTTGTGAAATTATGCATAAAATTCTTTACAAATAGAGAAATATATTTTGTTGAATTGTTCGTCACTTATCAGTTTTATTTCATTAGATTTACAAATCTCATTTAATTTAATGAAATAAGCATTTTCTTTTTTTTTCACTAGATTGAATTAATCACATTCTGCTTGAAGTTACTGAATTCCAGTTAGTTCATTTTATTGCAATAAATTTTATTTCTGAAGAGGGAGAGAATCATATTTTGAATTAAAGCTCATCTAACATTTTTAAATCAATGCGTATCAAGTCATATACGACATTATAAACTTCTAAATACTAAAGACACGAAATCCTTCCTTCAAAGGAAGGTTCCCTCATTCACGATACACACAACACTTATACCGAATTGGTAAATTTTATCTATTCTTTCAGTAAAACAGACTATATTCTCTGGAGCATTCATTGAGTTCATAAATATCAAGCGATATTAAAATTCTTCAGTCATCTGGTAGGTGAAAATATGTAAATTTTTGAACTTTTGAAAGGATAATTCAATTATGCTATTGTATTGTATTATTTTTACAAATACGCCAATTGGTTTACTGTGTGTTCAAGTTTCCGTCATTTCAGCGAAATACATATGTTAATCTTCTCTTTCACATACTTCAATGCATTGGATTCCCGTTTCATTGCAAATGTATGATACTAAAGCATGTTTTCTTTATTGTTTTTCTTCATTTCCATATTAATGTTAAAGCAAATTTTTCTTTACCAGAATCTTGTTTTCTGCACGTGTGTGTTACTAGAATATACTTTTATCCTTCTGAGATATTTGATTTAATTAGTCTTTGTTAGTTAATAATGATTTATTAAGTCTGAGATATTTATGATTTAATGCTAAATTAGCTCTAAGCAGCTAACGAAAATTTATGATTTGCACTAAAAGAAATCTTGTCTTAAAATATTTTTTTTTACCTTGCAAAGAATATTTTATTATCTATTTTTACTTCCTTGTACGACGAAGGAAGTATTGTAATCGCGAAAAATTCCGGGTGCCATATATCAACGAAAATACCCATTTTGACAGCTATCGAATGCAATTTAACGGGGTTTTTGCTCGACATCTGTGTATAAGGACAGAATAAAGGACCCTATTTTCACAAACAAATTATAAAACTGATTTAAAATGGATTCAGATGAGAATTTTCATAGTAGCTGTACGCACGTGCGCATGCATGTATGTACGTATCTCGCATAACTCAAAAACGAGTAGCTTCAGAACATTGAAATTTTGTATATAGGACTGCTATAACATGTAGATGTTCACCTGCCTATTTTGGTTGCAATCGGCCGCACTGAAAGTATATAAATATATATACTCACTCGGCTCAGTGAGCTCAGTTTTTTTATTCTTACTTGTTAGGGATTTTTTGCTTTAAAAAGATTGAATTATATTATTCTTATCTTCCGGTTAAGGTTTATATGCCTTTAGTAAATCTGCATGCAATATTTGCAGAATTATCTACAACTTAAAATTTGTTTAAGTCCGGCTAAGCCTAATTATTTTTACCAAAGCAGTCATATTTGTTTGCACTTGAAACTTAGCAAATTAGTGGATTTGTTGCCAATCTAGAGAAACGAAGCTTCACAACAACAAAGATAACATCTTCTTTTATTATTAAGAATTAAATCATGCTTAATTCGTTCTGGAATTTATTCGAGGAAATAAGTGTTTGTTTTACTTCGTAATTTTCAATATAGATATTTTGAGTTTTTATGTATTTTTGCCTTGTTGCGAAGTGAGAACTGAATTAATTGACTTTTATTATAGCATTTGAATAGAACATATGGCAATAGATAATTTGTCAGATGATATGCATACCTTTGTGCGTTCTGAGTTATAAAATGAAGGAGATGTGACGCTGTTAAGTGAAGCTAACGCCAGAGTGTAGCTATGGTAAACAAATATAATGAATTTTAAAGAATGCATTTATTCTATTGTGGTTTATGCGCTATCGATGCAGTAGATTTAATTCAATTCAATAAGTTTACATGAAAATGCGATAAAAATGAGTGTAATTTAATATTCCGTACAAGGAAGTCAGGTGGTGTACTCATTAGATTTTTACTGTTGTTTTCCCAACGGCTTATTTGACACATTTTGGTCCAAAGGTGGCATTTGTTCAAATGGGCTGTTAATCTGGAAACGGGATTTTGCATTGACTCTCTATAAACGGCGTGTCACTTTTCAAATTGTTGTCACCCAGTACCATCGCTCTGTATTATTCCTCCTTTCAAATTGTTGTCGCCCAATATCATCACTCTGTATTATTTTTACTTACTCTGTATTATTACTTACTTACTCTTATTATTACTTCAAGTAAAGGAAATATTGTAATTGCGAAAAAGTTAGCTCAGCGTTGTCATCCATTAGCAGAAACAGTGGGCCACAGCACCTCTAAGTTGTCTAACTTGCGGTTCCAATAACTCGCCCACATATCTCCGAGCGTTACGGAACCTCTTTGAAAGGTATGAAGCTCGATATGTCCATTTGTCAGGATTCTTCCCCAAATCTGTCGGCGAAACGGGATATTTCACTGACAAGGCAGGTCAAGTTGTGTGTTTCTTCTTCTGTCCGGATCAAGACAGATCTTAATCACTATTCAGACTATATCTGCACTCGTCAGTCAACAATTCTTTGGTCTTGGCTCCACTGCACAGCACGACGGAACCGGTTTAAACGGACCCAATGGAACATGGAGTGAGTGGGACACAAACCATCGGTTTTCTTACATGCAGTCCACCTTCGTTAAGTTTTCGTGCAGCAGTAGAACGGCTAATTAGAGTTGTGGCAGACTGAAGGTCTAAAACTAAATTTTATGTAGTCTCTTCGTGGTTCCTTCGAGTCGAAAACGACAGAAAACTGTCTGTTGGTGCCGTTGTTGCTGTTGGTCGCTCTTGAGCAGGCTGTCTATCAACTGATCCAGTGCTTAAAAACTGGGTTCAGACGCTGTATATGACACTTTGAGGGATATTCAGATCTTCGGTGACCTCCATATTTTTTTAATCTCCGTCAATCCTACCATTACTCGCCACTTTTGACCTCTACTTAAATGATGCCTTTGATCCATAACTCCTGAATACTAATCACTTTCAGAAACCATATTAATTTTAAACAACGCTACACCCCACCAGAATTCCACCATTCGTCCATTGCGCCATATTGTCAATAACCGGATTTGCATATTTCCGGCGCCAACTTCGGCGCGGAAGTGCAGTTTTGTGTCTAATTAGATTTAATTCACATAAATAATTACAGCATTGAAAATTGGTTGCAACAGTAGCATAGTGAGCCTATGTTTTCTCATTAGCTTTACCATTGATAACTAGTGAAGATTTTTTTGCCTAATATAAAAATAGCAGTAACAAAGTATGATGTTCTTTATTCATAACTCGAAGAAACTTCCTAATCAGATGAGCATAATGGCACCGGAGTACATATTGTTAAAAATAAAATGATCATGTCATCAGACGACCGTCGTTTCGCTGTCGCGTGAATTCTTTCCCGGCAGCATATTTCGTAAGTGCAGATCTGTATCGCCACCGAGGAATGGGCGAACCACCGAGGGAGCGGCATCTGTATCTCCACCGAGGGAGTCTAGAATGCACCAATAAGCGTTCGGTAATTTCTGTCATTTCACATGATTTTTGCTGCGTTTTAAACAAAATGTTTAAAAATGTTTTACCACGCAGTTTCATGTACAAAATAATTTTTAAGCATCATGCATTTATTAAAAAGTTTTTCAGGTTGAAGTTAGACCAAACATACGCATAATTATATATGTAAATAATAGAAATCTTAGCCCTTTTTATTGCAGTCTGCATGAAAAAAATGTTCTATGATAATAACCAGTGCACAGTTTTATTCAAATTGAACTTTCGCAGTTTGCATTCCTACACATTTGGGGGTGTTAAATTTCACATAATTACTGTTCACTGTTAAATGTATTGTCTAAATTCTCCAAACAAAATTAATTTATCTTATTCACAAGGACTATATTTAACTTATTCATATACAGTCAGTTCCGATTAAACGGACCGCGTCGGGAAGCGATCGTTTTAGTCCTAATAGCTGGCTGGTCCGATTACTCGAAGATGTCCTATGTTGTAAGTCGGGACGTGCTATATGTAGCAAACAGTAAACGTACATGTAAATCATGTACTAAAATGTAATTATGACCTTTATTGTGCGGTACACACGTATGGCGAAAATACATGTACAAACAAGAACTAATGTCGAACTTTCTTCATTGAGAAAATTAATTTACAAATTCCAAGAAACGATCTACACGATACCCAGTATGCGAAGCACAATAAAAATAAGTTCGTACCAAGTTCCAGTCAACATTTGAAGAATTTATCGTTAACAGGTGAACGAAATCGCCACTAACATCTAACGTAGCAATAGGAATGCTTTCATTTCCCTCCTGCATGAAATACCGACGCAAAGTTTCAAAGCATTTCCTCGTATCTTGTGTTGTCACTTGTACCAACTTATTAGCGGCATCATGATCATCACTTTCTTGGTCTTCCGATGTTGTCGTTTATTTTGCTACAACTAGAGCAATGATTGCAGGATCGCAATCTTCATTTTCCTCGTAGCATTGATGCTCATTGTCGATGGATGAAAATTCTTCGCAATTTTATAGCTGTTGTAGTTCCACATGTCCGTCATCATTTTCACTTTCAATGAGCATGTTCACATCCACCTCCAAAACCAAGTGCTTAAAGCCACAGTGAGAAAAATAGTTCTGAATTCTCTCACTGCTCACTTTTCGCCAGCTGTCGGCCACAAATGTAACTGCTTGTAAGATGTTCACCTTTGCATTGACTTCGCAGGCTTTTGACGATGAGGTCAGCAAACTTACTCCAATTGCTTCAAGGATGTAGTTAACTAACCTTGCACGATAAAGGGCCTTCAAATTTTTTATGATGCTCATGTCCATTGGCTGGACCAAAGCTGTGGTCGTGGAAGTTAGAAATTTAGGTTGAATGTTCTTCAAGCAATCTAAATGAGGATGTGCTGCACAGTTATCAAGAAGATGCAGCACTTTTATCGACTGGCGTTGTAACTCTCTGTCCGAATTCTTCAGCCATTCTTTAGAAAGTTCGGAGATAATCCACGCGTTTCTGTTTGCACAATACACAATTGGTAAACTGTCCATCCTAAGTCCTTAAAAGCAGCGAGGCTTAGTGCTTTTTCCTATAACCAACAGCCCTCTTGTCCCCTTATGACATGTTTGAACAGCACAAGACAGTTACGCGATCCATCGCTTTCTTGGAGCCATAGAGTGCAACATGTTTGTAACTTAACGAGCCGTCTGGTGTAGCACGATAACATAGCCCAGTTTGATCAGCATTGTACATTTCATTTGCTGAAAAATTTTCACCAAGCTCGGGCAGTTTTGTTGATTTACATTCTTCAGCACCCGCACTATCAGTACTTTCTTGAATTTTATGTCATGTCTAGATTTCTATTGAGACAACCAACCGTCCGTAGCTTTAAAGTCATCGTGGCCCGGCTTTTTAGTGAGTTCTTCTGTTTTGCATTTTAATATTGGGCCGCTTATTCGCACAGCTGGTCCAGCAAAAATGGCAAACCATTCATTAAGGGCCTCATCGACGTCTGGGTCCTTGCCTTCCCGCTTCCTGTTTTAGGAAGTTCCTCCTCGTCCTTCACATTATGAACATTCTTCTTGCCTCTCATTCTCTTGTTTTACCGAGCTCGAAATTTTAGTCTTTGCCAATCCTTTGATTTCCACCAACCGACGCTGATTGGTGTTTCGTGGTTGTTGCTTGATCTTATCCAGGAAATCA
The DNA here is from genome assembly GCA_000611955.2 of Stegodyphus mimosarum. NCBI lineage: Eukaryota > Metazoa > Arthropoda > Arachnida > Araneae > Eresidae > Stegodyphus > Stegodyphus mimosarum. The sequence continues at coordinate 340,026 of KK120141.1, forward strand.
ATTTTTCCGGCTAACGTCAAGTCCCGTCGTGGCATTTTGGCAGGAGAGACAAGGCACGCTCACAGTTCACTGACTAAAGTGGTCGGAAGAAACCTTGGCGTTTCGGGGTGAAGATGTTGAAGTCAAGAGGGAGCTAAAATCCTCCCCATTCAAAGCTTTGGCACTAAAATCATCCCCAAAGGGTGGTGAAATGATGGCTTTCTCTTGTAAACTTTAATCATGATTGACAAGCGGGAATGCCTTTCAGGTGGAGCCGGACCCTCTATCATTTATTTCCTCGAAAATCGAAGACTCATTGGGACCGATAACTTCGCTGGCGGCTACTGGTGGCCCTGTTTTTTAAGAAAGGTCAAAGAAAATGATGCTCGTGTTTACCTCCCACTGGTTTTGCTCTTGTCATGCACTTTAAGGAATTCCTGACCTTTGATAAAGCATTCTCCTGGGAAGCGCAGCTACAGATCGTCATATCGCGGACCACCTGTGCATCCGCTGTACGCGGCCGACTTTTGGCTTATGTTTCTTATTCGCTGTCACGTTTTTCGGTCCAATTAAATGGAAGTTTGGTTCAAATGAACGAATATTATTAGGCGTATGTACATAAGATTTGTTTCGGTTCTTTAGGATTCTGTCCGAAAAAGCAGCTGATCTAATTATCCCGTGGTCCAATTAGACGGATTTGACTGTATAACGTTTAACGTTAGCAATAGTATTATGAAATGATTCACAATACGTATTTTGAATCTTACACTTTAAAGGGAATGCAAGCACTGAGACAAAAAATACTAGATTCATTGTAACATTTCCATCTATTCTGAGCTCAATAAAAAATTATAACCAAATTCTCTTAATCCGTAGGTATTAGTAAATGCATAATATTCAAGGCTAATTGTAGTTTCAGTGTTTTCGCGATATAAAGAGCGATTATATGCACGAACATTAATCCGATTAAATGAACTTTATAAAATGAAAGCACTATGAGATTTTCAACTAATATGAAAGCAGCATTTATACGTCTTGCATTTGTAACTGCAAACAAATGCAAAGCGTCACAAAAGCAATAGAAGCTCATTGGTCCATTTTTTAAATCTCTTCCTCAATGGCGGTACTGATGTGCACTTGTGAATTATGCTTCCCGGCAGGTCTTGCGATAAATGTTCATGCAAACAAATCTTTAGAATTCTATTTAACGAATATTTTTGCTTGCTGGGTTAGCTTATTATTTCCTTTTTCTCGAATTAATTACGCTTGGAATTTTCACTCTAATATGGTTTTTGTATATGATGTGATGTGAATAAAAGTAAGAAAAAACTGGACATGTTCTTCACGCAAGAATCTCATTTCCTAGTGGTATTATTATTCTTTTTCATGGTGCCAGAAATCCGCGACAATTGTTTGGATTATTTCTTTCGGATTGCACTAGGATAATTCTTGAACACTTGGATTGCAGGTAATGTGTAATTTAATAGTTTATTTATCATTGAATTGTTATTGCTTTCAATTTTGTTTCGTGCATAAAATAAAAACTCTTGACAAGTTGAAATCCAAGAGAAAAGTCATTAGAAATACTTTCACGAAATTAATTAATAGAATTGACGTTTATTTTAATGGTCTGGATAGTGATAAAGATGAAAGCGTTCAGGAGAATTTGTCGGAATTTTTGTAAAGTTTAAAAGAAAATGAGAATGAGCATCTAACTTTAAACTTGAAAATCAAAGACGTAATTCGTGATCATACAATGTTCAAACGGACATTCGAAGTTCAGTTGAGTGTAAAGAATTCTATAAGTAATACTAAATTCAAAATCAAAACAAAATTCAAAAGGTATGAAACAGAACATTTTAAATCTTCTCAAAATGTTGACGTTTGTAATTCCAATATTCGCAATACATCATCTTCTATCAGTTTGCCTAAATACGCTTTCCACCTTTTAATGGCGATTTTCTAGTTTATTTCAAGAATTTTTAGTAGTTTCTTAGATGCAATTGACCCTAATGAGTCATTAAGTAAGGTTGACATGTACATATATCTAAATTTTTTTCTTTTGGACGATGCTCACAAAATTGTTTCGAGATTCGCGCTTATAGAAGAAAATTATAAATCCTGTTTCAATTTATTAAAGGAGCGATACGGTAGGCAAGAACACTTGATTATTTGTTTCATAAATAAACTATTAGAAATTGAGCCAGTTAAGTTTTCTTCAAATCTCCTCGCACTTAGAAAATTGTGTGAAGAAAGTGAAGTTAGTATGTAAGGTATGTCTCTCGTCTTGATAGTATGCCTTCGTAGTTAGTTTGTTTTGTTTTCACTTGAAGAAGAGAAAATGAACTGTATACACTAATAATAAATAAACACTTTAATGTAGTACCATTTTTAATTTGAAGTAAGCCATCCACATGACGACTGCACACTTGTATATTTTCCACTAAAGAATATACAATAGCATTTTCTTACACTATTAATCATCATAAGCAGATCACGTTTCGAATACACACTTCTCGATACCATGACAACCATATGACATCACACGGCGGTAACGCCATCTCTTTCAATCTGGATACACTAAAATTCTTGAGGTATAAAAAAAAGTAAACAGTAGTGTAAGGTCAGTTCGTTCGACGTATATTAGAGAGGTCGGTGGTTCGAGTCCCGGCGAGGGCATTACTCCTTTTTCATGTCTCCTGCTTCCCAAATAAACGAATTTCTCTACAAGTAGAAGAAATTTAAATTCTGTGGGAGTTATATACGTAAATTACGCACGTATTGCTGATATAAATTTTATTAAAATAATTACCTCAGGATTTGTCAGGACTGAGTGTTTGGTGCATATTCTTTGAAAACATCTTCGTGACAGCTTAAAGTCCTGATCTGGAACAGGGAGCTGAATGCAGCTATGTTCTGTGGTAGAAGGCTGTGATTCAGTGGTAGAAGAACTGCATTTGAACGGGATTTAAAATCCTCTTTTATTAAATCACTATTATTTACAACCACTTCCCAACTCGGGAGGGATACAGAAAGAAAAGACCACACTTGGGTCTAAAATGAACAATTAAATAATATTTAAACTAAAGCTAAATAGAACTTAAATAGTTGTTGCTCGCAGAGCTATACGCGAGGTTGGCCTCTAACTAAATGGTGAGTAGCAAGATTTACTAATACTGACGCACTTGGATTTATTTCAATAAGCAATCACGTAAAGCGCTATGACTTAGAATTTAAATGCTAGCTAGTCAGGAGAACGTCGAATAGAATGATCGTGGTTTGAGACTAAAAGCTCTCTCACACTGAAAGGTTTCTACTTTTCGTTTAAATAGAACTTGGCTCCACTTCAAATTAGCATAAAGCTGAAAACGCTCACTTCTTCTAACGGTAAGTTGAAAATGAGAAGTGATAGAAAGATTTAAATTAAAATAAAACTTTGTTAGTTTAACTAAAACCTTACAGATTTAGTAATAGAATTTAATCGCAAGAAAGATCCTAAAAATTCTAGTGATATAAATGAGCTGATGAATTTTATCAAACTTGAAATTGAATGTAGGGAAGCTGCAAGAACTGTTTCTGGGCTTTCTTTAAAGACATGCTAAATTCAAAGAGAAAGGTTCACTCTAAACCTCAGGCTATATTTAAAACCAATATTCCAACATCAGCTGCATTAAATACGTTAGTGAAGAACACGTGCAACTTCTGTAATTCTAATCTATGGTAAAAGATTCTAAAATAAATCAAATTATCAATAAAGTATTGAATTGCCATGAGCTTAAATTAAAAGTACTTGCATTATCGATGCTACTGTTGTAAAATCTCCGTATATTCTTTGTGAAGTTCCTGTAAAATATTTAATAATATTTCGAACAGAGTATAAAATTCTTGACCGAAAAGGTTTCGTTCTTTTACCTCATTTTTAGAGGTTTTTATATTTTTTGAGAATCAAAAGTTTTCTATTACTTCAGCAAAATTTTATATCTAAAAAAAAAGCTTTTTTAAAGGGCAAAACACAGACTTTTTATAGTTTTCCTAATAGGAATACTCTCATTTTTCCTTGGATAGCAAAAGCTCTTATTTTCGTTAAAGGTTTTTGTTTTTCTCCTCCGGTGACCAATTACTTAACTATGAGCCAATTACTTAGCGTTGCATCAAATGTGAGACGATACAACAGTGGATGGTACAACAAGGAGTCATAAATAAGTGATTAAAAAATGCTAAAAAAATTAGCTGGAAGTCGGAGTGCTTAATCGTTGTGTGTTGTTAATAATAGCGGCGAAGTAATTGATACTATTTCAGAAATATTTCTAAAGTTATTCTTTTCAATTTAGAAAACGTAGCTACCTCTTTTAGTTAGTTCATTAACGCACATTCTGATTCAACAATGCTCCTGTTTTTACTTCCTTGTACGAGGTAAAAAGGAAGTACTGTACTTGCGAAATATTTCGGGTATCATATTTCAACGAGAATATCCATTTTGACAACAACCAAATGCAATTTAACGACGTTTTTGCGCGACATCTGTACGTAAGGGCAGAAATAAAGGACGCTTTTCCCCCAAACATTATTGGTTCTGAAGAGAATGAATGAATTCTGAAGAGATTTTTTTCGTGGCGTCTGTGCGTACGTATATACGTACGTATGTATGCACGTATCTGGCATAACTCAAAAACAAGTAGCCTCAGAACTTTGAAATGTTGTATATAGGACTGCTATAACATGTAGATGTGCAACTCGCATTTTGGTTGAAATCGGCCGCACCAAAAATATATAAATATATGTATATATATATATATATACCTCCTCTGTTACTCAGGTCAGTGAAGTCAGTTTCTTTATTCTTATATGTTTATAAATTGTGCATTTTTTGCTTTAAAAATTATTGAATTATGTTGTTCTTATCTTCCGGTTAAGGGTTTTATGCCTTTAGTAAATCTGCATGCAATATTTATAGAATTGTAAACAATTTAAAAGTTGTTTAAGTGCGGCTAAGCCTGAGATTTTTGGCTATAGCAGCCACATTTGTTTACATTTGAAACTTAGCAGAATAGTGGATTTGTTGCCAATCTAGAGAAACTAAGCTTTGCAACAACAAAGATAACGCCTTTTTTATTATTGTGAATTAAATCGTGCTTAATACGTTCTGGAATTTATTTCAGAAAATAAGTGTTTAAGATTTACTTCGTAGTTTTTAATATATATATTTCGAGTTTTTAATGTATTTTTTGCCTTGTCGCGAAGCGAGACTGAATTAATTGAATGAGAAAAACTGAATCCTCTGTGAAAAATTGTTTCTTTTTTTTCGTTTAATTTCTTTTATACAACGATTTAGATTTATTGTAGTACTTGAATAGGACATGTGGCAAAGATTAGATAGTTCTTCAGATGATGTACACAATTTTTGTGCTTTCTGAGTTATAAAATGAATGAGATATAACTCTGTTTAGTGAACAAGTATAACGAATTTTAAGGAGTGCATTTATTCTATTGTTGTTTATGCGCTGTCGGCGAAGTAGATTGAATTCAATCCAGTAAGTTTAGATGAAATGCAAGAAAAAAGGCGTATAATTTAACACTCCGCACAAGGAAGTCATGTGGTGCACAGATCAGATTTTTTTTTAAATATGAATAAACCCTTCCCGGGCGAGAATTTGCCAAACATGGTTTTCGCAAGCATTATTTTCATTTTTTACATTTAATTTATCTAACGTTAAAGTTTCATTTGTTCGTCGATCCTGAATTTTTGTTGGCATCAAGTTGGCCAGGAGGTATCAATAATTTTAAATGATTTCCATCAATTGAAAATTAATTCAAAGAAATCCTAAAAATTGCAAAAGCAGTTGGTGGCGAAGGATTTTTATGTATGGAAAAAGGCGAAGTCAAGGAATTAATCGACCAATCAACGGAAAAAATGTTTAATTTCTTTAAATACTATCTCCTTTCTACTATATTGGAATACATGCGAGCTGGAAATTTACGTTTTGGCATTAAAGTGGGAAACGAGAAGGACAGAAAAGCACGTTAACATAAAAAACATTGTTAGAGAACCTAAACGAAACGTTACCGTCTAATTTTGTTTCTTCGATGAAAGGAAAGGTCTGTAATACGAAATTTTGTATCATACTTTTTTATCTATAGTTTGCCATGTGTGAAAACTGGGTTTTCTAAATTTATACAAAAATTATCAAATATTTGATAATTAATAATATTGTACAATTAATAATTATTAATATAATTAATATTTGATAATTAATAATAAATAATCAAAAATTTGATTATTTATTTTTTATTAAAAAAATTTAACTGGGCATTAAATTGATATATCATTTTACCTGCTTTTAAGTAAAGAAAATTACGAGTTTTTATAATGTATTTTAAATAAATACTTTGAAACGAATACCATAATTTAATATTCTATTATGTTATTTGTAAAGGTCAAAAAGACGAAATTCTTTTTCACCTGCACGCACATCCCAACAGTATTTATGTATCAGTAAACAGTGCTAGCTAGTTTTCGGAATTACAGCTGAATAGTGAATATCGTGTGCTCTGAGGTCAGGAAGAAGTAAAGCAACATGTATTTATTTGCGCTTCTTCGTCATCAGAAGTTCGAGCGATTAACAAGTGCATTTTTTTGTAGCATGCCTGTATTACTAGGTCTTTGCAATTCTTCAAATGAAACGCTGTTGTAAAAATCAATCTTTTCTACGGCTTGTTATAAACAAATATCATGTCTAGATATAATAGAAATAACCTCATATTTCTGTATACATATACGAGCGTTAAATACAAAATCTGAAGTTTTGGATTATATCATAAGTTTTTTCATGAAAATACGCCCAGAGCTTCAAGTAAAGCATCACTTATTTTAGCCAAAACCTGATATATTAATTTAGAAGTAGAACAACAAAAATCAGCGTTATATTTGCAAATTTTCACAGGACGTTTTTCGAAGGTTAAGCCTCAGCTGCCAAAGTGCCAGTGAACGAGATAATACATAGTGATAAGATAAAATAAGAATGGCTGGACAGGAGGTCAGGTACTGGCGTTATCTATTGATGAAACAAGAAAATTAAAACATAATTTCTTTAAAGACTGGATGATGGATTGGAATGAATTGGATGATGGATTGGAATGAATTGGATGATGGATTGGATTGGCTGTAAAGATGGATTGGAATTAGGGTTATTAACTAAAAGATAAAGAATTTTTTCAATGTGAAACACCTCTAAAAAATCTAATTCACTAATGGAAGATGTTTTTTGAATACCTTTGGATGAAGAAAAATTGCAAGTGTGATTTTCGGACCAACAATGCTGGGCAACAGAGGATTTCTGTGTTTCTTTTTTAATAACATATGCGTCATGTTCTTTAACATAAAACTTCAAGCCTTTCTTAGTTTGATCAATGTAAGTTAATCTATACTGGCAAGGAATCCTGTAAATATCCCAGGAATTCCTATCCGGAATGGGCTCCTTAAGTATTGAACACGGAATTTTATTGATAAGAGAATAAACGACTCCAAAGTTAAATTTCTGTAAAATACGTGCAGTTTTATAGCTGATTGATGGAAAGAAAGGAAAGATAACAAAATTTTCATAATCTTCTAAAACAAGAGTCTGCCTTTCGGTGTGTTGGAGATGAGAATTTTTTAACTGCTTGATTAATAATGTTGGGTAAAAAGCCTCTGTCACTAGTTACTGCTTTTAAATAATTTAGATCTTGATCAAGAACCAATTTGGAGGAGCAAACTTGAAGTGCACGGAAAACAAAGGAATAAAATGGAGCTAATTTGTTTGTTATTAACATGATTTGAAGTGTGATGGAAGGTAATCCAATGAAGGTTCACGGTAAACTCTAGTACTGAAGTGGGATGTGTTACGTGTGACTAAAATGTCGAGGAACAGTCAGGAATGTGTTATCTCGTTCATTTGCACTTTGGCAGCTGAGGGTGATGGTTCGGTAAAACCATAAAACTAGTCCTGTGAAAATTTGCAAATATAACGCTGATTTTTGTTGTTTTACTTCAAAAATTAATATTTGTTCGGCGTGTTATTTTATTTCACCTAATATACTGTTTGTATTGATATAACAGTCTTAATACTAAAATTTAAAAATAATTGGATAAAATTTGGATAATATTTCATTACAGTGTATCATTTGAACGTGTTGTGGGCTTCAAGTAAACACCAGTTTTGGCTATTCATTAAAATCTGTTATGGACTTCAATTAAAGTGCCACTTCCGGTTGTCCACTTTTACGCAAGTTTACTGAAGTCTTTATAAGAATGCATAAAGCTTAAGTAAGGAAAACAGAAATTTTGGAAGTTTGATATAAGAGTTATCGTGAAAGAAAGAATCATCATACACATACGTACAAAACGGATTGTGGGGACTCTAATTCGTGTTTATTCCCTAAAAAATCCCTATCGAATTTTTGGACCGAAAACATTACCTGCCTATGTATATAGGTCCGTATTATAAGTATTACTGCAAGAGTAAAATTTGATGTTTCCTTCAAATATTTATTTCTAGATTTGTTACTAAGATATCCAAGCGATTAATTTAATTTTTTTTTCTGGATTGTTTTAAAAATAAACGTAAAAGTCCGGCCTCTTGATTTTTATCTGTTTTTGAATTTAAATAATCTCGTTAATTTAGTTTCGATGCATTATTTTGTTTCTCGTAAAAATGTATAAGTGAGTTATGTTATTATGAGTCCTTTTGTGAAAGTAAACGCTTTATAAAGTTAATATAACTTTTTTATTATATATATTTTATAAAGAAGAAAATACGAATTATTTTCAGAAGTTACGCGATATGCTCCTGTACGGTTGATGTAAATTAAAATTAATAAAATTTAAATTTTTTTGACTAAGTAGCATAGTACGTTTTGCTTATTACATCCTTTCATGGATTCTATAATTAGTTACAACTAAGGTGGACTCTACACATCTTTACGCACTCTACACACGTTTCTTTCTTTATTTATAATGCATTTTTATTGAGTATGAAAATATATTTTAAAAAAATATTTATCTAATTTTTCGAACAAAAACATTAACTTTGCTGCCTATATAGTATAAATGGTAATAGGAGGTCAAAAAGAACGCGAATTATTCCGTGAAACTTGATGAAGAGTATTTATTCATAAAACGGAGAATTGAATACTATTAAATTACACAATCTGTTACTCCCTGAATTTAAATATTTATGCTCTTTATATCTGAAGCATATTAACAAAAACTAAATAATAATTGTGAAATATTCCATTAAAAAGGAATACAAAATGGATTTCATACTAATAAGCAGAATATTTAATATCACATCCTCAGGTTCTAATATTGATCGCTATGGAGGTTGTAAGGTATTTCTCCCGCCTTCTTAGCAAGCCTTCGTGACCGTGACGTAATGGTCAGTATGCTCGACGCGTATTCTAGAGGTCCGAGTCCTGTCGAGAGCATTGCTCATTCTACCCATCTCCTACTACAAAATATTCTAATAATTCTACAGTTGTAGAGACATTAGGCAATTTAGTAGCAGGAGACATGAAAAATATGCAATTCCTTCGCCGGGAATCGAACCACGGACCTCTGAAATACCGGCTTAGTGTGCTGACCATTACACCACGAAGGCACGCTAAGAATGTGGGAGATAAACCTTATATACTCCCCTTTTTAAAGGGCGACTAGGGTTTTAGGGGACCTAGTCGCCAAATCCTGGGTGTGGAGAGTCATCATCCACAACCCTTTTAGTTCGGGCGCCACTGTAGAGACATTAGGCAATTTAGTAGCAGGAGACATGAAAAATATGCAATTCCTTCGCCGGGAATCGAACCACGGACCTCTGAAATACCGGCTCAGTGTGCTGACCATTACACCACGAAGGCACGCTAAGAATGTGGGAGATATACCTTATACAGTGACGCCCGAACTAAGAAAGGTGGTGGATGATAATTCTCCACCACCAGCGTTTAGCGACTGCGTCCCCTTTAAAAGGGGGAATACATAAGGTATTTTTCCTGCCTTCTTAGTATGCCTTCGTGGGGTAGTGGTCAGCACACTCGGCGCGCATTCGAGAGTTCCGAAGTTCGAAGTTCGGCGAGGGCATTGCTCATTTTTCACGTCTCTCATCATCAAAATGTCTAGTATCTCTACAAGATCATATAATGAAAATAATTTCGTTACAGTCATTGCAGATAAATTATAAATAAATATGGCTAGATAACTATCGCTGCCTTTGAAACGTTCGCTAATTCTAACACATATCACTAGTTCGTTTCTAAATAAATGCCGCTAATTATATAACTTCAAAATAAATATAATAACCATAAATCACACTAAAATATTCACCAGTTTAATTAACAATTATTACTAATTACGTTACAAATCTTTGCATTTATTTCATTTCAGTTGTATTAATTTAAATCATGAGTGATGTGCAAATTCCTTCCGGAAATTTATGACTTCGAATTGTGTTAATTTCATTGATATTAACTTCTACGGAGACGCATTTCGGAGAGCTTAGTGCTTTTTTAAAGACAGCATTGTAAAAGTGAAATTAAAATAGCCCTCATATGTGTCTTTGAAAATTATTTAAATAAATGTTCAATAATGAAATTTTCAAAATTCATTTCAGTTTTAAAATAATAATGAAAGAGTTCAAAGAGATTAATTTTTACTTCTCAACGCATATTTCATTAACAATTTATGATGATTATCGGCTAGTTATCAACGTATAACGTAATCACTAGCTGATAATCATCGTAATATAAGTTATTTCATTTTTCTCTCAGAATTTTATGTGTTTAATAACATACTTGATCAGAAGCTCAAATTTTAAAAGCTGAATTTTTTTGTAATGCAAGAAACCCAATTTCTTCATAATGTTTTATTTTTCCAAAAAATAAGACATATTTATTGTCTATAAAATTAATTTTATTCATTTAACACAATATTAATTTTAAATTAAACACAACATTAATTTTAAAAATAAATTATTTAAAATTACGGAATTAAAATCATTAAAATTTCTGTTTTCAATCATAATATAACCTGGCTATAAGATATTGTTTCATATATATTATCTTTTGAAAATGTCAGAAAAAACATTTAAGTAATAATAAATTCGCTCTTTCTAGAATTATATCATTTCTAATCTAAACTTCAGATAGATGTTTGCATTGCAAAGAAAAAAAAAAACACGCCTAGGGAATTGTAACTAACACAAAAGAAAAAGGAATCAATGAGAAACGGAAAGGAAAATATTAATTACTTTTTGCATAAAAACGACGTACCTGAAAAGTTTTAAGCCTTACTTCTGATGCACCAGTTCTTTCTTAAATCCAATAGCAGAATAGAAAACCATTTTGTCGCTTTAAATAAAAAAAAAAAATGTCGACAATATTATCAAGAGTATCACTGATGCCCATGTCAATACCACTGTGGCGAGAGCCGATATAAGAATGGATTGAGAGGTGGAAATTGACATAATTTTCCGTCCTCATATTGAAGGTACATTGTCCGCTCAATTTGCCTTTTAACTCCATGAGCAGAGTACTATTTCCAACGCAATTTTTTCAATGTCCTATCTCAAGTACATTATGAAATTCGACTTTTGCAACTCTCATTTGCAAATGCAGATATATGTGCTTTTCAAGTTTTTCCAAAAGCCAAATTAGAGCTTTATAGCAACTTCCAGTCGCTGATCCATTCTTAGGGCATCAAGGTGCCTTCATCAAGTACCTCAAGCAATGCGGAAAGGGTCATTGAGACCAATGCCAATGAATCAAACGGAGTATGGAGAGAAGGGCACTTTTGTGCAGTATACTCTTTTCAGTGCATCAGTAAGGGGACGTACCACATTAAGACCGAAGCTTCAATGGAAGCAGCATAGGCGGATAACACAAAATCCATTTATTATGTTCTCACGAAAGTACTCCACATCTTAAATTAATGTGTTATTGCAATCGATTACATCTGTATCCCGAGAAACAGGTCCCTTAATATGTTAATGCCATATATTATTGCACCCCATTCCGTAATTTGCCCATTATTGTACGTACCACCTACTGTTTGTTCATCATACCAAATCTACCTAGCCTAGTTTCAGTGTGCATAGTACGTTTCGTATCTCATAGTTACTAGTTTCGATAAACTAGCTGTGTGATATATCTTTCTTATATGCGGCTTAAGTGTCTGTTTGTCGTCGATAGTTTATTGGTTGCTTGCGTAACTATACTAGCCAATAGGGTGAAGTTGCCACGGCATTCAAATAGTAAAATAAATTTTATCACAATAGTTATCATTGCTTTAATTAAAGTATCATGGTATTTAGATATTTTTAATTCATACAATTGTTGCTTATTATGCATTTTACTATATTTACATATGAATTACTTAGAAACTTGCAAACGTTGAGAAATTAAAGAAGACGAAACGAACTAAAAAGTTGTGCGTAGTACATCTCATCGAGTAGGTTTACCCAAACTCCTACGCTAAGTATCCTTTCGCGTAAAGAGTTTAAAATTTTGCCTGATTTTATTCCGACATTGTATTTTAAACTGAATTTTCGGCTGAACGCAAATTGAGCATGTCAGGGGGAACGTGAACATTTGTTTGCATTAGCAATCATCTGTTTTTAAAATGTTACAACTGAACGCAAAATGAGCGTGTCAGGGGGAAGGTGAACATTTGTTTGCATTGGCAATCATCTGTTTTACATGAAAACTACGTCTTAACGTAATTTCTTTTAAGAATGCGTCCTAGAAAATACAGCACTGAAGAGGAGAGAAAAGAAGCTAAAGCTGCACAAAAACGGCTTTCTCGACAAAAAGAAACCCCTGAGCAGAGAAAGAAATGTACCGCTAGTGGTTTTCTTCATTGCACTCTACTTTAAGCAAGTAGAAGGGGGAAACCCCGGGGTCAGTAAGCATAGGAGCGTTCTCACCGCCTGCCATGGGTAATTCAGTTTGAATTAGTAGACACCTTTTCACAAATCATTTTAATTACAGTTTAAAATATCCAAAACAGCGGTTATTTCGTGTGACCGCCAGGTTTTTAAGTATTATATAACCTAATAATAACAGTTTTGATGGACTATGACGTAGATGCATGAAGACGGTGTGTCGGTGCATAAAAGATGTTAAGAATAATCGCGATCGATTTAACTTGATTGGAAGCATATTCGACGCGAATGTAAGACTTTAGAATTCCTGAGAGGGCATTGCGTATTTCTCACGTCTCCAGCATTAAAAAATCCTAAGACTTTGCAATTTTTTTATTCCTAGCATGCGCTTCCTTAACAAAATTTGCAGTTTGATGTGCGTAGTCTAAAAGCGCATTCTTCAACACATCTGTCCCTTTTTTACATTTTTTCAGCAATTAATTTAGGTGGAAGAAAAGTAAGCGGCGGCATGTTGGTACAACAGCAAGAATGAGAAACGTGCGTTCAGTTTCCAGTGAGAAACTAAAGATTGATTCGGTTGTGGTTCGATTCCTCCTCCTGGGGCACACCAGCGGCCGAGCGGTAAAAACGCTGAACACTGGTAGTTCGGTCCGAGGTTCGAATCCCGCGAACGGGCTGGCTGCATGGGCGTTTTCGTGGTTTTCCCCATGTGTAACTTGTGTAGGAGCCAGTTTCCCTCAGAAAGTCCTCCACGAAGGCATCCCTCCCTTTAGGCAGACAGCCCTCGTGTGCTTTGCTATAATTGAATAACCTAACCTCGATTCCTCCTCCTCCTCGCGTTTTTTTAAAGTTATTTACGTGCCTACACCATTTGTGTATCATAAAGATGGCGCAGTTTAGAGAGGTTTTTTGTAAAAATATTTTTAGGGCAGAAGACGAAATAAATTCGAAAGGAGAGTTGAAGAGGATTCATGAATTAAAATTAGTATTTCACTTTACCAAATTTGTTTTTGCATCCATATTCACACACAACACACATCTATGGGAAGATAGGAGTCAAGAAATTGAACTCTCGGTCAGTACTGTTAGGGATTGCGGCGTAGAAGGAAGTATCATGATTTCAGTTCGTAATATTACAAATGTCATGTAAGAAATGAAAATCTTACAATGTTATTTGACGTACACTGCGAAAAAAATGGGACACTTTTTTATCTCCCATTCTACTAGGCCGATTGACGACATACAATTTGGGTTTCTAATGTCTCGAAAGAGCGACTTCGGATATGTATTAGATTTATATATAGCATTGTTCTAATATAGGCATTTTGACACCAAAGCGGACTTTCTTTTTAAATGACATGACGATTTCTTTCCATATTTTGATTCTACGAAATTGGATTCTCAGATTATGCCTAAATATTAAATTTTTAAAAATTTGATGCGAAATTTAGGGAAAAATTCAAAAATTTATCTTGGCGCATTTTTCAGTTTGCGCCAAGAATAAGTCACTTGCCGAACTTCTTAATTTATAACAACCTATTTTCCTGTCCCTTTTTTCCTTGCACATGAGGGAAGAGGCCAATCGTTCATTTTTCAAATAATTGTAAGAAATTACTTAAACCAGATTTCGTTTATTACCGCTTGTAATAAATACGCCGAATTTCTGACCCCACCAGTATATAAATTCACGTACATCTTGCGAAATTTTGAATAAAAAAACTCTCATTTTTTGCAAGTGTGCTTGGAAATACATCTACTTTAAGATTATGGTAAAAGTTTTATAGGTTATGATACAAAATTTATTCGAAAAATTTATAAAAATTATTTAAAATATAAATTTTTAAAATCAACAAAGGGGGAATTTTATTCGGAATAAACCTAAATTTCGAAATGTTAAAGGAAGAATCAAATAAGTTTAATAAAAAAAAGAGATATTAATAAATATATGTCAAATTCAATTAATACTGAGGAGCTCAAATTTTGACAGCTAATCTTGTCAGGACTGAGTGTTCGGTGCATACTCTTGGCGAACATATTCGTGAAATACTTTAAGTCCTGATCTTGAACAGAGAGCTGAATGCAGCTATGTTCTGTGGTACAAAACTGTGGTTAAGTGGTAGAAGAACTGCCCTAAAGAAGGATTTAAAATCCTGTTTTATTAAACCACAATTATATCCAGCCACTTCCCAACTCAGGAGGGATACAGAAAATAATGACCGCACTTGGGTCTAAACTGAACAATCAACTAATTTAAAATAAAGTTAAATAGAAATTAAGTAACCGTTGCTCACAGAGCTATGAACGTGAGGTTGGCCTCTAGGCTAAAGGGTGGTGTAACGTTTCCGAGCTTTTATGGAAAAATAGAAAGACAGGATTGTCTTTTTAATTTATTTAAAACTTAACAACAAATTCATTCGGGGTTAAATACAGGATGAATAGCCTAAATCGTTACATAGCTATATCTTACAGAAGGGAAAAAGCGAGCTTTCCGCCAGCCTTTCTCTGATTACATATCTATTCAACTCCACTGCTTCGTCTCTTCTAACAAAAAAAGCAGCGAACACCCGTAAACCAGTCGACATCATAAAAGCATTAGGGGATAGAGACCCATTGGTTTTCAGGACATTCTCCCTCGCCGATCGTTTACACCCTGGCTCTAAAAATGAATTTCTTTAAGTTAGTCCGAAAGAGGAAGTCTCTAATAATAACCAGCTGTTTGTTTTCCTAATGATCCATTTGCTGTTACAGTTTGTCACAGTGGGTAGCAAAGTGTAACTAATACTAACGCACTTAGATTTACTTCAATAAGTAATAGCGTAAAAGCGCTAAGCCTTAGAATTTAAATACTAACTAGTCAGGCGAACGTCGAACAGAGCAGCCGTGATCTGAGACTAAAAGCTCTCTCACACTGAGAGGTTCCTATCTATAGCTGAAATATAAACTTGGCTCCACTTCAAATTAGCATAAAGCTGAAACGCGCGCTTATTCTAACGGGAAGTTGAAATAAGAACAGATAGAAAAGACAAATTGAAATAAAACTTTGTTAGTTTAAACTAAAACCTTACAATATTTTAAAAACCACTCGTGCGAGTTTTAAAACACTTGTGGCATAATTTGAGCCATAGAATCGAAATATAGAAAACAATTGACTTGTCATTTCAGAAAAAGTCCGATTTTGTGTCAAAATACCTATATTAGAACAATGCTATATATAAATTTATTAGGTGTCCTAAGTAGCGCTTTCGAGCCATGAAAGTTGAATTTCGTCAATTGGCCCGGTAAAAGGAGAGATATAGAAGTGTCCCCAATTTTTTTTGCAGTATACCTCCGAATGCTAGATATACCGTGACGCGAGGCTATACCACCTACCCTCTTGGTAGAATGTTAGTGTCCCCTGTCTCGTATCAACTGTCAAATGTTCGCATCAACTGTCAACTGTCCGAAGCATGTTTTAACATTTATAAATGAGAAATCGGAGACTGTTCTATGAAACATGGTATTTAAAAATTCAAAATTTCCTCATTGTATAAAGTAGTTATCAACAGATAACAAATAGAAGCTTTCGCAATACTCCCCCCAATCTCCCCCCTCCAAAGAGAGGTAAGCGAAACAAATCCCAAATCGAAATGGTAAAGAAATGCATTTCTTTCCTTTTTGAAAATTATATATTGCGATTTGAGAAGATAAAAGGGGTAGACCTGAATCTCGAATAACGTAACAGATGGCGATTCCCGTGTGGGTGTGCTTTCTCTTGCACTTAAGAAAATCCTCGTGATATATATTTTTAGTATATTTGCTCTGTATACCAAATCCTCCCTCAATCTTTATTTAATAGTATTTTTTACAGACTTTTATCACAAGCAGTTAATACAAAATTCTATGCAAACATGACTTATCTTTCCTGTTGAAAAGAAATCAATCATTTATCTCCTCTATATATCTTTGCTTCTTGATTTCGTAATATGTATGATCCTACTATATATTCGTACAATATGATAATATCTGAAGCGTTAAACAGAATTCAATTCAAAACAGATAAAGCTAATCCAATCTCACAGCTAATTAGCTACAATCAATCACAGCATTAAGTAAACAAACAGGAGTTCGCTTAAAAAAGCTACAACTACAACTGAGGTGAGGTGTTTCAATTCGGCTTTTATAAGTTGTTGTAAGTAAAACCTCGGTTTTTACTCGATATTTGTGGATGGCAACAGTAATTACGAGATATTTATTTATTAAATATTAAATTCATGCGCTTTTGTATTTTTACTTTTCCGACTTAGCTAAATCATCGGCGTTGCAATAGGGATAATAAAGCAATTTTAATTACAATTCTAAGTAAATAGCTAATAGTAAATAGGTTATAGTAAATAGTAAATAGTAAATAGGTTTGAATAACGTAGTCATATACCGAGTATGGGCATCTGGAATCCCGAATTTGGATTTTTGTTTTATTATCCATTTCATATTTTGTAAAACTTTAACGAATTTTGGGTTTATACCTACAAGCGAGCAATGGCAAAGTTATACACAAAAATCATTTTTATCTCCAGCGCGTGAGACTGTGTATAGGAAATTCTAAAGGTATGCTCAGTTTAAAATTATTTTGCGATATTGCTGTTGAATTGAGTTTTATGATTTAAGTGAGGAGAAGTTGATACTTAATAAGGTAACACATAAATTGTTAAAAAAACTTCCCTTTGGGCATAATTCAAAAATCTGAAAGTTTTCAGTTTTTTTTCCCCTTCAGTATTTTAAAATTAGATACAAATCATTGTAGCTCAAAAATTGAGGAGTATGAGATTTCAGTACCTGAACTTTTTAGCTAAAGCAGAAAAAAATGAGCTATATAAGGAAAAACTATTTAAATTTTTTATTGGTTGCAACATTTCCATCAGTGAGGAAAGCGTAGATCCAAAGGCTTCCAGAGTCAGATATAAAATATTGCTATGAAACGAATTCCTCTTGCACACGTGTAGTGGCAGTAACAAATGAAAGCATTTGAAAGATAACGGTTTCGTTAAGGTAACCTCGTTCACAGGGCTTTTTTCAAAATGTTTGTTACATTTTTGAATCTATGGCATTTTTTATTCGATTGTACTCGCACTTGAATATAATCACTAGAAAAGTGATAAAAATATTCCTTATTTTGTGAAATTCATCCCAAGAAATTACATCGGAATAGTACTATTCCGCTACAGCGGCGTCAGTTAATAATGAAGAAAAAACTCTGATGTACACCACATGACTTTCTTGCACGGAATATTAAATTATACTCATTTTTTCTGGCATTTCATTTAAACTTATTGGATTGAATTAAATCTTCTTCGTAGATAACGCATAAACGACAATAGAATAACTGCACTCTTTAAAATACAATATATTTGTTTACCATAGCGATACCCTGTCTCTAGGTTCACTTAACATTTCATTTATTTTATAACTCAGAATGCACAAAAATTATGTATGTCTTCTGAAGAATAATTTATCTGATTCAATTAATTCAGTTTTCATTCGCGACAAGTCAAAAATACATAAACACTCAAGATATCTATATTAAAAATTGAAAGATTAAGAAAAACAAAAAACACCAAATATATTTAAAACAATTAAAACATTTTTTACAATTAAAATTACAGTTTCTACGCAAAAACAAGCAATTTGGCAGATTTTTCGGTGCACAAAACTGAAAGTTTACTTTTGGTCTCACTCGGCAAAGAGACATTGAAGGCGAAGAAACTGACGTAATTTGTTGTGGACGGTATACTGTCAATATATGGGATAATTTATAAATTAAATGATAATTCCTGATTGGATTAAGCATAATGAACTTAATTTGTTGTGGACGCTATGCTATCAATATATGGGATAACTTAAAACTTAAATAATAATTCCGGAGGGGATTAAGCATAATTTAATTCGAAATAACAAAAGAACACGTTACATTGTTGTTGAGAAGCTTAGTTTCTCTAGACTGGCAACAAATCCTTTATTCTGATAAGTTTCAGATGTAAACAAATATGATTGCTATAACAAAAAAAATTAGGCTTAGCCGCACTTAAGCAACTTTTAAATTATTCATAATTTTACAACTAAAACATGCATTGTTAATTTAGAAATCAAACAACAAAAATTAGCGTTATATTTTCAAATTTTCACAGGACTAGTTTCGATGGTTTTACCGAACCATCATCCTCAGCTGCAAAAGCACAAAATGAACATAAAATGAACACACATTTTTCATTTTGCGCTTTTGGAGCTGAGGATGATGTTTCGGTAAAAGCATCGAAACTAGTCCTGTGAAAATTTGAAAATATATCGCTGATTTTTGTTATTTGACTTCTAAATTAATATTTGTTCGGCTTGTTGTTGTATCTTATAACCTGCAGGTTAATTAAAGGCATAAAAACCTTAACCGGATGATAAGAACAACATAATTCAATCAGTTTTAAAGCAAAAAATGCACAATTTACAAACATATAAGAATAAAGAAACTGAGCTCACTGAACCGAGTAACAGAGTGG
>KK120141.1:366567-403675 GCA_000611955.2 Stegodyphus mimosarum
AATTAATAATAATCGTAT
Source organism: Stegodyphus mimosarum (assembly GCA_000611955.2). Classification (NCBI taxonomy): domain Eukaryota; kingdom Metazoa; phylum Arthropoda; class Arachnida; order Araneae; family Eresidae; genus Stegodyphus; species Stegodyphus mimosarum. Next base: position 366,586 of record KK120141.1, read on the forward strand.
ATAAAATATGACTGTATGTAAAATTAATAATTATAATCGTATATAAAATATTACTGTATATAAAATTAATAATTAAAATTGTATGTAAACTATTACTGTATATAAAATTAATAATTATAATAGTTTATAAAATATTACCGTATATAAAATTATTAAAATAATATTACTGTATATAAAATGTCCAATTATAAAGTATGATATTTTTATGTAATTCTCAAATTTCAAGAAAATAAAAATTTTAAGAAAACACTAACATCAAAGGAAGAAGCAGTGAGATGCATTATAAATATGAGTATGCAAATATTGAACTGTCATTCTGAAGAACGCCAGACGAATTCTTTCATGTTGCATGATTACGAATGTAGGGATAAATTATTTAGATGTTTTGGTAAGCGAACTGGCAACAATTTGATACTGATAAGAAACTTGAATGCTAAGAAAGAGTAATTGAAATCTGAAAGCTTCACAGTAGAGCCTAACAATTAAAACGATTTACATTAAAGTTTAAAAAAGCTTAAAAAATCGTTAAACTAAAAAATCTGGGAAATGATCTTTTAAAGCAGAAATAAATTTTAATTTTAAGTTAAGCGTTTAGCAGAAGCTTAATAGTTTAAGATTAATTTTCTTGATTTTAAAGATGTAGTATTTTCAGGTTTATATTTAAAATTTGTGCTACTAAAATCCGTGAGCGTCTGTTTGTCCGTTTGTTTGTTTGTTTGTTCGTGACATCTCCTCCTGAAAGGCGGGGAGTTGAGTTTCAAAAAAAGGTACTGCCACATTCCAAAAATTCATGGGAAGCTGTTTCAAAAATTCTCATTTTTGTACGATTTTAATCAACCGAGATATTAATTAAAACCTCTGGAACCCCTAATTTTCGCACTCATTTCTCCGAATGGCAACGGTTTCTCGCGCTGTAGATACAAATCTGCTTTATTTTGCTTTATTTCGAAAAGTGTTGCCACTGCTTGCTTTCAAATCTTAGAATTTGTTGATAAAAAATTTGTGAGTTTTACAAATTATGAAATAATAATAGCATTGCCAAATATTAAACATATTCTTATTACATAAGGTTATATTCTGACATTGATGGAAGCACGCGATTGCATGCGATTGATTTACGTCATTGTATATCGAAAATGTTTCGTTAATGGCAACATTTTAAATAAATAGCTGCTGTTGGCACCTTTTTCGTTTCAGGATAATTGATACAATATGTTAGTGACATATTAATTCCTTTATTGGTATTGAGAAAAAGTTGTTGTTAGTCCAAAGGAGCAATTTGCCCAGAAAGACTATTAACTTTCGTTTTGGCATTTTGCGTTGATTCACTAAATTACATTTTTCAAATTATTGCCACCAAGTATTATCGCCCTGTATTATATTTAAAGAAATTAAATAATGAAGAATCAGCATAAATGCATATATATATTTCTTGTATTGTGATAAAACAACAGTATCCTGAGCCATCGAATTTTGAATAACGTAATCGTCCTGTGAATATGGACATCTGGAAGTACAAATATGAAATTTGGAATCTGTTTTGTTATCGATTTCATATTTTGTAAAACTTTAACGAATTTTTGATTAAGAATCTCAATTATTTCAAAGCGAGCAATGGCAACGTTGTACATAAAAAAAAATATCTCCAGCGCGCGAGACTGTGTATCGGATTTCTAAAGATATGCGCATTTTAAAATTATTTTGCGATATTGCTGTTGAACTGAAGTTTATGGCTTAAGTGCGAAACACATGATATTTAATAAATGAAGGTTAAAAATGTTAAAAAAGCCCCTTTGGACGTAATTTAAAATCTGAAACCTTTCGGATATTTTATTGCGTTAAATTTAAATCATGACATCTTATGCATACCTCAAGTGTCAAAAGTTCTTGTTCCGTGGTTTGGCAACAAAGAAAAACATATCAGAATTATTTGTTGCTTGGAAAGAACGAAGTGATTTAATTCATATTGAAATGTTTTGATATGTTTTCTTTTCAGGTGTTCATACAAATTATAAATTTTGCTTTGTCCGCAGCCTGCTCATCTGGCGGGGCTTCACCGCTAGCGCATTCTTAAGAACTGCAAATCCTAATGGTTGAAAACTCATTCGTTACGATATTATTCCATCTTAAATTAACACATGGAGACATTTACATAGAGAGTTAAGCGTTTTTAATAAAGAAAAAGTTTTAATTATTCAAAGACCTAATTATACATTTCTTTTGCCGAGTTTCGGCACACGATACTTGCAATAGATATTGGCCTCAAATAACCCTTTCTTTCTTGCCCAAGGTACAAAATCGCTTTCTCAAAAATCATGTCTTCAAGATACTTAATTGAGAATTCGTCTCTCTCTTTTGCTCCGCTAGAGGGGGGGAGGGAGAAGAGTATTGGCCTCTTACATTGGATTGACGACAGAGTTATCAAAATTTATGGTATTACTACATTGTTAGTACCTAAGGTATTATTAGTCTCGATTCTTTCCTTTCTGTTGGAATCATTTTTTAAATGAAAGGATTTCGCCACCAAATCTTATCGCTATGTATCATTTTTTAAATAAGTTTTATAGAAAATACAAAAATGTATGGCAACACAAATAAAAATGATGCAGCCACCAAATGGTATCGTAAAGCATTGTTTTTAAAGAAATCATACAGCGAATTTAAAAACAAATTATGGCAACACAAATGAAAAGGCGTTGCCACCAAATGTTATCGGAGCGAACTATTTTTAAAGGAAGAATACGGCGAATATAAAAGAAAATATATGCGAATACTAAACACTATATCAGAAATTCTACAGATATGCTGTTTTTAAATATCTGTAATTTAGCTGTTGTGTTTTGTGGGGTGTAAGGGCGAAGAAAGTGATGCTTAATGAATTTAGTTAAAAAGACAAAAAATAAAAAACGAAAAGATTTAAAAAAAAGTTGTGTAACTCATCTTATTAAGATAAATGAACTGAGAAAAGACTAAGAAAAGAATTAATTGCAACACTTAATACTTTATCGAAAATTCTAAATATATTCTGATTTTAAAAATATTGTGATTTTATGGTTGAATTTCATGTGGCCTAAGAGCGAAGAAAGCGATGCTTAATAAAGTTAAAAATATAGTGTTAGAACAAGTGAGGTTAGGTGCAGAATGGTGAACTGTGAGGTTAGCGAGAATATAAAACGCCTTAACCAGTCCTCTAGTGAGGAGTTAAAACTTGAATCCTTTGAGATTATTTTAAAGTTTTTTCCACGGTTTCCAATTTGGAATCAATTTTTCAACAATGCTATTTGTATTTTACGTTTTAACTATGAACCGTGATACACACCTTTATAAGAAATTGATGTGTTTTAACTTTTTTTTCCATTCTAGTTACTTTCCAGAAAGAATATGTAGTTGAAAAATAACTTCTTTGTCCATCCATTAAATAAAATGCAAAGCACACATTTTTGATAAAATTAAACGGTAAAATTATTTTTTTCATTTTTTTAAATACGCCATCTATTTCTATTTCATCTAAATTGAAGGAATCAAATTAATTTTTTATCTTTGGTTTTAAGTAATCCCATAATCTTCTTTTTATGTTTAAATTACTAAATTAAATTAAATAAAAAAACAAATAAAGTTAATCAAAGAAAAGTTTTTTTTTTATTTTCTCGAAACAGAAAAGATTCTCATTTCAATTCAACTAAAAAGGAACCAGGTTAATGTTTTTATTCATTTAAACTCTAAAGTACTAGCACTCACATTTTTATTGATGGAATTTCTAATGGTTTAACCCCTGATAAATATAAGCTACAAATATTCGCCAAATGACGTATGATTACATTGAAAACCTAAATATGTGCTAAATGCTATATTGTGACAATGTTACTGAAATAAAGGACACAGATGTGTGTGATTTTTACATCATGTAACTCTATATTTGCTTAAATTAAACGTACTTTTAATTATATTCTATTAAACATACGTATTTAAGCAAATGTATTTAAAACATGCCTATAGCGTTTTATTCTTTGGTATTATCTAAATGTACCAAAATGTAAATAAATTAACGGAAAGCGTGTTTTAAATAGTGTCAAAAAATGGATTAACAATCCAAATAAATGGAGTTCTCATTAAATGGCCCTGCAATTGTTAATTGCGTACTATATTTTACAAAATAATGTTCTCCTGTTAAACATAATCATAATTATCTGATAATGAATTAGCAATTATCTCGCCTGCAAATTTTTATACTTAAGATGCCTTAAGTACGAAAATGTTGATGTAATTTTGACAAAATCATTTCAAATTTTTAAGGAGTTACATTCGAATGATGATAAGATTTCTTGAGCTGCCCAACGGAAACAGTGGCTAGCGTCGCTGACCCTCGTGCCGAAGGACCCGGGTTCAAATCCCGAACAATAAATCAATCATTAAAGTGTTATGCCGAGCGGCCAATGTTTAAAACTCGACGTCGTCGGCTCCATGATAATTATGCTACAAGGGCGCAAGACACAGAAGTTTCCGCACCAGGAGAAAGGAGATCGGAGTTGGGAAGACGGGAGTGACCGATGTCACAAGACACGAGCCAGAATATGAAATAACCAGGAGAGACTGCAATAAGGTGAAGCATATCTGAAAAGTAGTGTATTCGTGATAGTTGGGTCCATCGGTGAAAATATGATGCAACAAAATGCAAACCTTTATTTGAAGTATATGTAATATATAATCCAAGATCAGATAAGATCCCGGAGAAGGCATGGTAGTTTCTAAATGTATAGTGTCGGCGCGGCATGGCGATTTTCTAAATATACGGTGAGCCGAAAGTCCTCTTGTGTCGTTTGCTGGAGGGGGAGAGGGGTGGGAGACCCTCGAACCCGTCTCTCCACCCCCAGGTGTGCTCTCCATCAAAATTCGTTTTTAATTGAACAATTCTTGGAGCAAATTGAAAAAGTGCGCGAAGATAAATTTTTAAGTTTATTGATAAGTTTCTCAACGAATTGTACAAAATTTAGTATTTTAGCATAATTTCAGTGGTTTAAGGGTTTGGGAAGATTCAAGACAAATGGTCGAACTTAGCAGCATATCTCTCAAGCAGGTTCTGTAATCACTTGATGATATTTGGACAAGGTATTGGAAATCCAAGTTAGACTGTTTAGGGGTACTGTTGGCTCAGAGATTTTGCTAATGGATGACAGTGCTCGGCCTCATTGAGCGTATGTGGTGTCAGAATGTTTGAAATTAGAAGATATCACTCGAATGCATTGGCTACTTTACTCACCCGACGTTATAAGGTATTTCTCCAGCCTTCTTCGCATGCCTTTGCGGTATAGTGGTCAGCACGCTGGGCGCGTATTCCAGAGGTTTTTGGTTCGAGTCTCGGTGAAAGGGTTGCTCATTTTTCATCTCATTTGCTTCCAAAAAACACAATGACTCTACAAGTGGCACCCGAACTAAAAAAAAGGTGGCGGATGAATGTTCTCCACGACCAGGGATTGTCGACTGTGTCCCCTAATCCCCAGTCGCCCTTTAGAAGGGGGAGTATATGAGATATTTCTCCCGCCTTCTTCGCATGCCTTCGTGGTGTAGTGGTCAGCACGCTGGACGTGTATTCCAGAGGTCCCTGGATCGAGCCCCGTCGAAAACGTCGCTCATTTTCCCTGTATCCTGTTCCGAAATAACCTAATATCTCCACAAATTGAACCCGACTGAGGGTACGTGGAATTCTTTAGGGCGCCAAAGTTCCTCCCGGACCCTCCAAGAGCTGAAAGGGCATTTTTAGAAGAGTGGTATTCAGTTCTACAAAACGTAAATCAAAGCTTCGGTAAAGTTTACGAAATCAAAATGTGAGGTATGCATATCTAGACGACATCGTACGCTATGTTAAAGAAATAAAATTTTCGTGAGAGCTGACTTCATTTTACCATCACTTTCCAATTCTTATGACTTTGTTTTCAGTTTCAATATTTTGCTAATATTCAACTGCCAAACCTTGCAATTTGTGTTTACTAATGCTTTTATGTAAATTTGTATTAATAAATTTCATTAAATATCAGTTACATTTTATATTTATGTCATTATCCTTTTTGATGACCAGTGTACACACACAATGCATTCACTGCATCTCCAGTTTACTTAACTTGCAAAGACATTATGTATTTATTTGGAAGAGATGTGAAAAATGAGCAGTGCCCTCAGCGGGATTCGAACCACTGACCTCTCGAATACGCGTCGATCCTACTGATAACAACACCACGGAGGCACGCGAAGAAGGGGGAGAAATACCCTATATAATCTCCCTTTTTTAAAGGGCGACTAGGGATTAGGGGACCCAACCACCAAATCCCGGTGGTAGAACATTATCATCCACTACTTTTTGGTTCGGGTGCCACTTGTAGAGACATTAGGTATTCTTTTGAAGCAAGAAAGAGGAAAGATGAGCAGTGCCTTTTCCGGGAATCGAACCATGGACCTCTCGAATACGCGTCGAGTGTACTGACCTCTACACCCCGAAGGATATTAAGAAGGCGGGAGAAATACCTTATAAACTTATATGATGCTACGTTCTTGGAAACTCAGATCAAGATAAAAAATGTTTCATTTCAGAGAAAAGATTTCGTTAATACATAAATAAAATTATTGAACTTATATTTAATTTAATGGCTTAAATATATTAATACAGTGGCAAAGAAGCTAGTATTAATCCACAAGGATATAAGAATAGTAATTATAAATTAATTTTTGTTCTTAATATCGGTGATAAGCAATCTCCTTCCGAAATCGTCTCTTGTATGAACTTAAATTTTATGAACATAAATTAGACAGTATTATAAGTGTTTCGAATAGCTTTTGACTGCAAGTAAGTTACAAAAACTACCATTTTCCTTAGTTGAAATTTGCGATCCATTAGCAAAGTATGTAAGAGTTTTGTTTTAAAAAGAGACGTCGTAATAATAAATTTTAAATTTTTACATTCCATTCTAATTTTTTTTATTTATTTTTCTGCCGGTTATTTGCCGTATTCATCTAAAGCCCACGAATTCCCTCAGGCTAGTTACCTTCCTGTACGAAGACATCCATTCGCTTTCATCGCATAAAAATGATTGAAAAAGTAAACGAACGTAACCTTTAATTAAAGTAATGATAATTTTTCAGAAATCTTGGGGAAAAATATCCAGAATTAGCCATTCTTTGTGGCATTCTTGATGCGGTGAGGCTATCATGCCTGCTATATTGCCATCCGCTGCTAATTATACCACGCGCAAAAGAATTGTTCTTAATGACTGGCACTTGAATGAAATGAAACAGCGTAAGGAAATGGAAGGAGATATGGATGTGGATAAAGCGAGAGTCGTTTATTTGCACAGCTCTCTGAGTTATTATTATTCTGCGCTTCTGGAAATGGCATTTAATTACATACATTGTAAGAGAAATTCCGTTGTTTGTATAGAGGGACAATAAATGCTGTGGTACTTTCTAAAGCAAATGGTGGAAAGAGGAACTCGTTTTCGCTAACTGAGAGAATAAAGTGAAATCGTCCTTGCTTGCCAACTTAGTTTCAGTAAACGCTTTTTGATCGTAAGTGTTTAAGTTTCTGTAAAGAATATATAGCCATATTTTTTCTTTTTTTCGTATGTTTATTAGCTCTTTACGTACAAAGAACCATTGGCATTTGTGTGGATGTTATGATCAACATAATATATAAAGTTCAGATTTAATGCTTTGAATTTTTAAAATGGGAAGATATGAGAAATTCGTAAATTAAAGAATTGAATTTAAGTTTAAAATGTACTTTAACATGCGTATTTTATTTCATTTACTTCCATATTATTGCTGTACGTGAAAATAAAACTTTCTGTGCAAAAACTGTTTGTTTCAGCGAAGAAATTTTATTTGAATTTATTAAAATTCAAAACTGTCTGTGTGTATTCAGATTTTAATTTTGTTCAGGTATTGAAAGTAAAAAATGTAACAACACCGGTATTATCCACTAGTAGTGAACATAAAAATCGGTTAAAGCTGTAATAAATATGAACTTAAAAATCGGATAAAGCTGTAATAAATATGAACTTAAAAATCGGATAAAGCTGTAATAAATATGAACTTAAAAATCGGATAAAGCTGTAATAAATATGAACTTAAAAATCGGTTCAGCTGTACTATTTTGAAATACTATTAATGCATTAGATATAAAAAATATGAGAATACTTGCAATGTGATCAAATATTATAATTATGTGTTATTAACATAATGAAATATTAGAATAAACAGAAGTTGAATTTTTGAAATACGTTTTGCAGTTGAATAAAACAATTTTATTATTCTTTGCTCATCACAGTTATCAAACGGCTTAAAAATAATTTATGAAATATAAATGTAGTTAAATGAAGGATAATAGATCAAAATATAATAACTCTTTGTTTTCTAGATAGAGGTGGCCTACCAAAGGCTGAGCAGTAAAGTCGCTGAGCACTAGTCCGTTCGGTTTGGGGTTCGAATCCCAGCAAATAGGCGAATTGTGTGGGCGTTTTTGTGGTTTTCCTCGTGTGTAACGTGTACACGAGTCAGTTTCGCTTACGTCCTTCACGAAGGCATCCCTTCTCTTACACAGATAGCTCCCGAGTACTTTTCCATAATAAAATTAAACCCAAAACAACATGAGATGGGTCAAAATCCTGGAACAATTTATGATTAATGAAGAGGGAAATAGTTGTTATTAATAAAATTAATTATTTCCTGAATTTTCTAACTTCAAAGAAAAAATTTCCTGGATGCCAAAAACATAACAACACAAAGCAAAAATTTAATAATTGTTGTGATTTTCTCGAACTAAATCTCAAAAGTTTCAATGATGTTCATTTAAGTCAGTAAATTCTTAAAAATATTTTGGCCAACTAGTGGCCTAATGGTAGTTGGGTTCGGGGCTCGAATCTCGCCAAAAGGCTAGCTGCATGGCCGTTTTCGTGGTTTTACCTATATGTAATGTGTATACGAGAAAATTTCCCTTGGAACGTCCTCCACGAATGCATCCCTCCCCTTAGGCAGATAGTTCAGGTCACATGAATGTCAAAACGTTAACTTTTGTTAACCCCCTTAAATATAGAACGTTTCTCTGCAATTATATATGATCTTTGGCTGCAGAAATATAACTGAAAATTTCGCTATTATATAAGCTGCTTCAAAGTAGGCATAATCATGTTCTGCATCTAGGCTACGCAATATACACTGGTGTGCAAAAATTAAGGACGAGACGGTTTTTTCAATATAACTTTGTACAAAAGCTTTCGAAATCAACACATTTAATACCGTAAGATCCCCAATACGTAAGGACATGAGTAATGCAAGCAACACTTACTAAAAGAGAAATCAGAGGGATAAAAAGAAGCTTTATTGAAAAAGTCACATGGAGCGCAATGCAACTGAAAACCGAAACATCCCTGTGATGGGTGTCCAGCAAGAAACATCCGGTCTTTAATAGGGGATATGATCTCCCCTGTCTGCTAGGCAGGTTTCACATCATTTGTGCATGCTGGATATGTGGTTGTTAAGGAGTTGTTGAGACACTGCTGCTCGTTCCTCTTGTAGCACCAATCGCAGTTTCGGAATCGTTACTGGCGATAAGTTACGTGCTGCCACGGGTCTCCCTAGTAAGTTCCGTACATGCTTGACGGGATTTAGATGCACAGATCTTGCCGACCAATCCATGTGTTCAATATCTTCACTCTCCAACAGCTCTTCGACAGTAACTGTGCGATGAGGTGGAGCTTTGTCGTCCATGAAGAGGAACTGAGGACTCATAGCCCTTGTGAAAAGACGCATGTAAGGAAGAAGAACCTCGTTACAATAGCAGTTCCAGGTGACGAACCTCCTTGGGAGATATGAAGGTCGGTCCGGCTACCAAGCATTATGTCTGCTCGAACGAGAACTCCGCGACCTCCAAAACAGTCCCTTTTGATGATGTTGAAGGAGTTATTGCGTATTCCCCGCTCTGTCCAGGTGTGTATGTGTCTAGAATCGCAACTCCGACTAAATCTGCTCTCATCTGTAAAGAGTACTCGTCCCCATTCATTGTCTCCAATTCCGGTGTTCCCGGCACCACAGAGAACGCCTTCTCCGATGGGCAGGCGTTAGAGGTACGCACCGTACAGGGCGTCGTGCAAACAGACCACCACCGTGCAGTCTTCTGGCCACGGTAAAATGCAATATCGGTCGTCCAGTCGCCTGTGTCGTATGTCTGGCGATTTCTCCCGCTGTTTGCCGCCTGTTTCCTCTGGCCTGTAAGGCAATATACCGGTCATCTGCGGGTGTGGTTTCTAGTGGACGACCACTACTAAACCCCCGGATAGCTGTTCCTGTAGTTTGAAATTGTCTCCAAAGTCGTGAAACGATGCTGTGAACAATTCCGAACTCTGCAACCACACTTGCCACACTGCGGCCTTCCTCCAACTTCCCAATGATTTGACCTCGGGAAAAAGCATCCAGATGTCGTCTAACAGATTGATTATTCGCCATTTCTCGCCGAGGCAGCAACTCGGTGCGATTTTAACTGCTATACGGCGTGCAATCTCTTTGCCAGAAATACTGATCTTACACCGACAACATGCTTTATACTACTCAGACATTCCCCCATTACGTCTACCTACATATCTGCGCATGTGCTACCGTACATCACCTTACTTAATCTCCTGATTGGTCTTTCTGTCCGCTCTGCCTCTTCGTTCAGCTGATATGCTAATTTTTCGACTTCGTCCTTAATTTTTGCACACCTGTGTAGTTAAGTCTTATAGTCTCCTCAACCAGTTAAGTCTTTTCAATTCCTTATGAAGCTGTATGGCCAAGTGGTCTCAATTTCACGCGAACTCAATGCTGGGTCTGAAAAGAGCTGACGGGCCAGAATCTTTTTTTTATACCAAATGATATTTTTTACCCATATAATAAAAAATACTTCAATTAAATTTTAAACTTAGCTGATTATATACTTGTCACAATATATTACAACAATGATAATCAACATGTTATAAAACAATAATAATGCACTCCCCAGTGTTGAAACTGCAACATTAAAAAAGAATAGCCCCCAAATTATGCAAATTTCAGGGTAGACGCACGTCACCGAGTTATGCGAATAATGTGAAATGCGCAGCTCTCCAGCGCACGCTGAAGAAGATACAAGGGAAGGAACCTGCAGAATGCTCAATTTGTGTGTCGTTATTACTGCTAGAAAAGTCATTGTAGAAAATTTATTCTTGTCTTAGAGGACGAGTGTAACAGCAAAGAATTCAGACCAATGTCAACGGAGGCAATTCCAGCAGATAAACGATTTTACGAGGAGCATGGTGATCAGACTGAGAAGGGCAGTTTGGTCCATACGGCAAATCTCAGCTGACACACTTCTGGACGCGTCCGTAGTGCACCGGCTGTGGCGATGATGGTTAGTACAAGGAAATATGTCAAGTTCGAGGGGTGTCGGTGCAGCCAGAGTGAAGTCAGCAAACGTGATTTTGAAGCATCCACCGACAAGCGGTGGTCCATCCTCAAGCCATTCCTACCTCCATTCTGCAGCATGTGGATATTTTGAAAGCTGGAGACATGAAAAATGAGCAATACCCTCCCCGGGATTCGAAATACGGACCTATCGAATACGCGCCGAGTTGCTGACCACTACACCACGAAGGCATGCTAAAAAGATGGGAGAAATACCTTATAACTCATATGAGTACGTTTCACCACTTCTCACATGTAATGAAGATTATGCAAAACTAAATATAGCTATTTTAAGGAATTTAGATCTAAGATAAGGATAAAATCATTATTTGTACTTCATTTATCAGTCAGTAGGTTAATGTGGTACTTAGGGACATATAACATATGAATATTTCTGTAACTTTTTTTTCTCGATAGATGGCGTTGCCTCCTCGCGCGTAGTTCTACCCGAGAGTATAAAAAGCCGTTACTCAGCTTTATTTCCCTTTCTTGTATTTTGTTCTCCTGATGAGGAGGGACCTGTAGCTGCCCTCGAAATCGATTGAGTGTTTTTAGTGAATGTACGCCAAATACAAGGTTGTGTTAGCGAATTTGATTTACGATTATGTGTTTATCTGTCTGCGATATTTCATTTAAAATATTTCAAATTGTGCTATCAATTCAAACCTGGATTGTAATAGTTTGCTGCTATACGTAGCTAACAAAATCTTGATCTGAAAGAATATTTGATATTTGTGGATTTAAATGAAAATGTTGTGTATTATCCATCTTGGTATGCATTTTATAACTCGTGTAAATATCAGTAATATGGTTCTAGAAATTAAATTTGTTTTAATAAATATCTATTAATAAGTGTCTATTTACTCTTCGTGCACATGTAATATCTATTTAAAGTTTTCCTGCATAGCAACTGTTCATAATTCTCGATTTGTGCTTCTGAAATTGATACTGTTCACTTAGTATCATTTGTAAATTATATATATATATAGAGAGAGAGAGAGAGGTATATAAAATATCTCTCTTGACGACTGAATTAATAATATATCATATGATCAATGTGTATCACAAAATGTTCAACGAAAGACGTTATTGAATATAACTATCCAGTCATAGACAAGAAATACATCCCAAACTTTTCATATGAAATATTATATAAAAAATCAAGAATAGCTAGCAATTTATTTTTTCTCTTGTAACCTGTTATTTTACCGTTTAAATAAAGCATAAGGTTTCTTCAGTGTTCTCGGAAATATTTTCTGGTTCTTCAAATGAGGTCAAATATCGAAAGCAAGTCAGAAACGGCATTTTCAGACGAAAGAATGCTTAAGAGTTTCAAATAAATCGCTAATAACCTAACTTTGCAAAATCGAAGTTTCAGGTTACGAAAAAGTAAAATTGAATCAATTAACTCAATGATGATTTTTCAGTTTGATTTAAGTAAAATGTTTTTGCTACTTCATTTTAACAAGCATAGATAAATACAAACATGTGATCTTAATATATCTGCATACAACATATATATCTGTATAAATATACATCTGCATTAATATATATCTGCATGAGGCACAAAGTAGCTGCTTTTGTAGTACAGCAAAGTTGCTTGAAAGCACCGCAAGACAAAAGAAGGAGCGAAAACCCTCAGAAAGAAGATGCAAAATTTTTAGTAATTTACACATAATTTTGACTACCTTATTATATTGTAGTAAATACTTTTGTGCACTAATACTCTTTCATTTGTTTTAGCCTGCTCCTTTTTTACTTCCTTGTACAAAGTAAAGGAAGTATTGTAATCACGAAAAATTCCGTGTATCATATTTCAAAGGAAATACCCATTTTGACCGCCATCGAACGCAATTTAACGATGTTTTTGCGTGACATCTGTACGTAAGACAACAACAAAGGACTCTTTTTCCCATAAAAAACTATAAAACTGATTTAAAATGGGTTCTGAAGAGATTTTTTCGTTGTTTTTGTGCGTACGTACGTATGTATGCACGTATCTCGCATAACTCAAAAATGAGTAGCCTCAGAATGTTGAAATTCTGCATATAGGGCTGTTGTAACATGTACTTGTGTATCTTACTTTTTGGTTGCAATCGGCCGTAACAATAGTATATAAATATGTACATCCACTCTATTACGCGGCTCAGGGAGCTCAGTTTTTTTTATTTTTATATGTTGGTAAATTGCGAAATTTTTGCTTTAAAAATGATTTTATTCTGCAGTTTTTTTAACTTCTGGTTAAGAATTTTATACCCTTAGTTAACCTGCATGCAATAGTTGTAGAATTAACAACACTCTAAAAGTTCTTTTCGTGCGACTATTTTTTTTTCCAAGGCTATTTATTTACCACAACAGCCATATTTCTTTACGTTTCGAACAGCAAAATAGTGAATTAGGTCTTTCTTGCCTGCTGGCCGAATTCTATATGTTTCAATTTTAGTGAGAATATTTTGAGTTTTTATGCATTTTTCCTTGCCGCGAAGTGAGAACTGAATTAATTGAATGAGAAATGTATCTCTAATGAAATTTGAGGAAGTAAGTGTCTCGTGTTAGTTGCAAATATTTTGGTCACGCTGTGTCAGACAGAGTAGAATGCTTACGAGTAGCGTATCCGCATTAAGTAAGCGGCGTTGAATCGTCTGTGAAAAACTGTTTCTTTTTTGTTTTAGCCGGTATTACTATGAACAGTTCCAAAATCATGTTTACAGTCGTCGACAAATTACGACAAACACGCTGAAAAAATGAGCAACACAGCTATCAGGCTACACCCGTAGAGATAGCGGCAAAGCACTAGAGTATATCTCCCGACTCGGTTCGGTCATTCTCGGTACTCTCGAGACTCTGCACGCTACACCGCGCGATGATAAAATCTACAGCCTCAACGATGCACACTCTCGTTGCACTAAACGAGACTCTCGCGATACACTGCTACTCCGCATACAGGCAGGGATTATATAGCTTTTGGCCTGCCTTCGAGAACATTCTGAAAAATATTGTTGCGCTATACGGGTTCGTGGACTTGAGAGTATCCGATGAAAACACGATGCAGAACAATAAAAATCACAATTTATTTACAAGAATCACTATTTACAGCACAGTCCCATAATTACCTTTAAAAGCGTTGAAAATCTACAATAAATACTCTGAAACAATCAGCAACACCACTTCAGGCTGTAACTGTAAAGGTAGCTTCACGGCAACACTAAACTTATAATAAACACCGTGGAACAATCACCAATGCACTGTCAAACTACACTGGTGTGCAAAAATTAAGGACGAAGTCGAAAAATTAGCATATCAGCTGAACGAAGAGGCAGAGCGGACAGAAAGACCAATCAGGAGATTAAGTAAGGTCATGTACGGTAGCACATGCGCAGATATGCAGGTAGACGTAATGGGGGAGTGTCTGAGAAGTATAAAGCATGTTGTCGGTGTAAGATCAGTATTTCTGGTAAAGAGATTGCACGCCGTATAGCAGTTAAAATCTCACCGAGTTGCTGCCTCTGCGAGAAATGGCGAATAATCAATCTGTTAGACGATATCTGGATGCTTTTATCCGAGGTCGAATCATTGGGAAGTTGGAGGAAGGCCGCAGTGTCACAAGTGTGGCTGCAGAGTTCGGAATTGCTCACAGCATCGTTTCACGACTTTGGAGACAATTTCAAACTACAGGAACAGCTATCCGGGGGTTTAGTAGTGGTCGTCCACGAGGAACCACACCCGCAGATGACCGGTATATTGCCTTACAGGCCAGAAGAAACAGGCGGCAGACAGCGGGAGAAATCGCTAGACACACGACACAGGCGACTGGACGACCGATATCGCGTTTTACCGTGGCCAGAAGACTGCACGGTGGTGGTCTGTTTGCACGACGCCCTGTACGGTGTGTACCTCTAACGCCTGCCCATCGGAGAAGGCGTTCTCTGTGGTGCCGGGAACACCGGAATTGGAGAGACAATGAATGGGGACGAGTACTCTTTACAGATGAGAGCAGATTTAGTCTGAGTTGCGATTCTAGACACATACACATCTGGACAGAGCGGGGAACACGCAATAACCCCTTCAACATCATCAAAAGGGACTGTTTTGGAGGTCGCGGAGTTCTCGTTCGAGCAGACATAATGCTTGGTAGCCGGACCGACCTTCATATCTCCCAAGGAGGTTCGTCACCTGGGACTGCTATTGTAACGAGGTTCTTCTTCCTTACATGCGTCTTTTCACAAGGGCTATGGGTCCTCAGTTCCTCTTCATGGACGACAACGCTCCACCTCATCGCACAGTTACTGTCGAAGAGCTGTTGGAGAGTGAAGATATTGAACACATGGATTGGTCGGCAAGGTCTCTGGATCTAAATCCCGTCAAGCATGTACGGAACTTACTAGGGAGACCCGTGGCAGCACGTAACTTATCGCCAGTAACGATTCCGAAACTGCGATTGGTGCTACAAGAGGAACGAGCAGCAGTGTCTGAACAGCTCATTAACAACCACATATCCAGTATGCACAAATGATGTGAAACCTGCCTAGCAGTCAGGGGAGATCATATCCCCTATTAAAGACCGGATGTTTCTTGCTGGACACCCATCACAGGGATGTTTCGGCCTTCAGTCGCATTGCGCTCCATGCTACTTTTTCAATAAAGCTTCTTTTTATCCCTCTGATTTCTCTTTTAGTAAGTGTTGCTTACATTACTCATGTCCTTACGTATTGGGGATCTTACGGTATTAAATGTGTTGATTTGGAAAGCTTTTGTACAAAGTTATATTGAAAAAACCGTCTCGTCCTTAATTTTTGCACACCAGTGTATACTGTAAAGGTAGCTTGACGGCAAAGCACTATCTCGATCGCTTTCCGTTCACAAAACTCTCGCGTAACTTAGCACTTACAGTAAGCAGTTATTCTCATAATGCCGGCTCTCAGAAACGCAGGGGTTTATATACCTTTTCCTTAGGTTCCACACGTTTCGAGAAATATCTGGACAGGAAGTTATTCTAGAAGCTTCCCGATTGGACCATGGGATATCGCCAATTTGGTCGCCAAATGGGCTGTAAAGTCGCCAATCTGGCAAACCTGACATACACTATTTTATGGCAACCCTAGTGCTATGCCGGTAAGCTTACATACAGGCGCAACCGCCGAATTTTTCGCAACAATATAAAGAAATTGATAAAGAATATAATTTTTTAAAAGGGAGTTTATGAAAGTGAAACGTTGGGGAGCCTTGATACTCTTTAAAATAATGTTAGTGTCTAATCAATACAAATTATAGGGTTAAAAATGGGCATGAAATTAAGATAAGCAATTTTATGTCAAATATTTAAAAAAAATGTATCAGTACATCAAAATAACCTTTACATTAAGTAAAATTTCAACTTTTCTGCAATTAGAATCTGTGATATTTTTCTTTATATTCAAAAAATTCATAATAAAAACTCAAAAAATTGAAATAATTTTTTAAAAACTTGTTTCATTAGATTTATTTATCTAATTGCTGTTTTTAAGTATTTATATGCATTCTGATTACGTTCTTTATGTGCTAGTTATTTAGGTTAATTATGTATATTGATATGTTATTTATAGATTAAATATTTAAGTTATTTATAAGTACGAGGCGTATTCGGAAACTAAGTACCGTTTTGAAAAAAAAAAATAGTAAAACAATTTTTTCGAATCCAATTTTATTTTTACATGAAAATACATGTCTTAAACTATTTTTCAACATAGTTTCCGCCAATGATCAAACACTTGTCATAGCGGGTGACCAGTTTTTGTATACCATCGTCAAAGAAACTTCCCGCCAGTTTCGATAACCACGACTCCACAGCATTTTTCGTGTCATCGTCAGATCCAAAGCGCTTGCCACCAAGCTCGCGCTTCATGTGCAGGAACAAGTGATAGTCGGACTGCGCCAAGTCCGGGCTGTACGGCGGGTGATCGAACTGCTCCCAATGAAACTGTCAAATTAACGATTGAGTGACACCAGCAGTATGGGGCCGAGCATTGTCATGGAGCAACACAATTCCTTTACTGAGCATTCCTTTTCGTTTGTTTTGAATGGCATGCTTTAGTTTTGTTAAATTCTCACAATAGCGTGCCGCATTAATGGTTTCACCTCTGGGAAGAAATTCAGTAAGCAAAACGCCTTTCCTATCCCAGAAGACAGTGCACATGATTTTTTGTGATGACATTGTCACTTTGAACTTTTGTTTTTTTGGAGAATGAGTGTGTCTCCAGTCCATCGATTGTTATTTCAATTCTGGTCTGAAATGCCACACCCAAGTTTCATCACCTGTCACAATTTGGTTTAAAAGGTTTTCTCCCTCATTACTGTACCGTGTGAGAAATGTCAGGGCACTACCAAGTCGCTTTGTTTTGTGAACATCAGTGAACATTTTTGGAACCCATCGGCAACACAGTTTGCGATAATTCAAGACACAATTTCGAACAAAACAGTTCGTAAAATTTTTGGAAATGCCTCTGAAAGAGTTGTCATTGTGTAGCGTCTGTTCTCATGAATTGCTCCATCAACTTTCCTTACCAAATCATCGGTGACAACAGAAGGCCAACCACTCCGAGCCTCGGCGTGGACATTTGTTCGACCTGCATTAAACATTCTTACCCACTTTCTCACCATTCCATCACTTATCGCGTATTCACCGTAAACGTCTGTCACTTGACGATAAATTTCGGCCGGTTTAACATTATTCGCGTTCAAAAATTTAATCACGGCACGAATCTCACAGTCAGCGGGAGAACTAATTGTCTTAAACATTTTGAATGTGGACGACAAACTGAAAACACAACATAGAGCAACCAAAATGGCGACAGTTGAAAGTCAGAGAAAAAAAAGACTAGTGCGCATGCGCGAGACGCCTACCACACCACAGCGCTGCGACGGCGCTAGAATGAAACGGTACGTATTTTAATATGTGTTGTATTCTATAGAGAAAAATTCAAAAGTGTCCATGAAGATAATTCTTTTAAAAGGGTTTGATGAAAGGAAATGTGAGAAATTCCTGGTTTAGAAGTATTCCATTAAATAGTGTTAAGATATAATTAAGTAAAATTTCAGGAGTAAAAAGTACGTATAACATTTTTGAATAATACCAAGGCTTACATTCCATACCGAATATCGTGCATAATGAAATTCCTACTAAAAGTGTAAAAATATTCATTACAGCAACTAAGAAATTTTCACTCAAACAAGAATTTTATATAATAATAAAGTAACAAAATAAGCTGCGTAAATTAATATCTAGTGACATTGAGGAGTCTGTCGTTATCCATGAAACTAAATATAAGTATCAAGAATTTTTAAAACCTGTCATAAAATGTAACATGTTCCTGGTGATTAATTTTGTGACAGCGAAAAGGATCTTTATAAAACTAAGTGCAATATTCGTCAATCTTAATACACTTCAGTACTCTCAATAAAAAATTATAACGCGGCGGTGACTTCAAAATTAATAAGAGCATTAAAAGGATTCTTTTTTTCTTGCCGGGTTGTTTTCTTAATTCGTTTTGCAATCCGAAGTACGTTTAGCAAAATCTAAGCATATTTCTTGAAATTAAAACTGGGTGATTAAATTCTTACTGAAGCGAAAACGATTATCCGAAAATATTCCGAAGGAATTTTCAAAATGCAACTAGATTATTAATCATAAAGGGAATATTAGTTTTCTTTTAATTTTAAAATTTTAAAAGCAGAATTATAGAAAACTTGAGTAATGGCTAAGTTAAAAAAGCTTTACAATTATTTAAACCAAAATATTCCTGTGTTTTTTCAAGGAATTTATATAGTAGTTTTGAAATCTGTATTGCTTCAGAGTTGAAGCTGTATTAAATGCATCTGCTAGGATTTAAAATGCTTTTGATATAGTTCTACCTTCTCAACTGCAAACCTGGCTGGCATTCTGCCAAAACACATATATTCGTCCAAAAGGGACGTTATTACTTGCTGCGATATGAAAGGTCACATGAAAATCTCTTCTCCGGAATGAGATATACTAGAGGGAAACAAAGTTCCTATTTGAAAATACACTCATGTCCATAAATTAAGGATAATTCGGAGTCACGCGAAAATCGAACTCTAAAATAATTATATCACCTGTAAAATCACTACACACATCTTCAAGAATCATATGCAAATTTCAGGAAGTAACCAGATGACACCGATAGTAGGTCACAATGACGTGAGTGTAAGAGAGTGATATATAAGGAATACAGGCAAAGAAGTAAAATTGTTCGCAGGCGCTTTATAAGCATTTCAGTGCAGCAACCGAATAGTTATTACCCAAAGGACGCATATTGATGATTTTTTACGTGGTAGAATTATCGGCGGTTTGGAATGTGGGCGTACCCAACTGGAAGTATCAGACGAACTTGGAATTGCCCAGAGTGTCATCTCCAGGCTTTGGTAACGATTCCAAGATGATGGTAATGTGAGTAGACGTTACAGCACAGGTCACTCCAGAGTTACAACGCCTAATGAGGACCGGTATTTGGCAGTTGCTGCCAAAAGAAGTAGACGGCGCACAGCCTCAGACCTGTCTCGTCAGCTCGCTTCGGCCACTGGTACAACAATTTCAAGGCAGACCGTGCACAGACGCTTAGGGCAGATTGGTCTATATGCTCGTAGACCTGTCAGATGCGTTTCACTTACTGCAACTCACTATCGCCTGCGGTTAGTATGGAGTAGAGAGCATGCACTGTGGACACCGCAACAGTGGGATTGGTAGATGTTTTCCGACGAGTCCAGATTTAGCTTGCAGTCTCATTCTCGCCGGTCTTTCATATGGAGAGCTCCAGATACCCGTTACTACCAAGAAAACATCATTGAACGACACCGTTTCGGTGGTGCAGGAGTGCTCGTTTGGTGTGGAATTATTCTGGATTCCAGAACTGACATGCATGTTCAAATTGGAACCATGACAAGCCAAAGCTATCGGGACATCATTGTGGAACTACATGTACGTTTGTTTCGGGGCACCATGGGCGCACAATTTTTGTTTATGGATGACAACGCCCGTCCTCACCATGCAAACATCATAAGCGGAATGCCTTCAATCGGAGGATATCACCCGTATGGACTGGCCAGCATTCTCACCGGATTTGAATCCAGTAGAGCACGTGTGGGACATGCTTGGCCGTCGAGTTGCAGCCCGTCAACCTCCTCCTACATGTCTGCCGGAACTTCGGAGGGCATTGCTTTTTGAGTGATGTAATATCCCCCAAGATCAGATCGATAATTTGTTGGTCAGCATGCCTAGGCGTTGTACGGACTGTATTGCATCGTCTGGGAGACATACAATGTATTAACAATCATACCAACCATGTAATATTGATTTTTTGTAAATAGGTTTTTTTTTGTAATTTGCTCCAGGGAGAAAAAGTCGCTAATTTTTTTAATAATATCAAATATATAGTATCTTTTTTTGCTCTTTACCTTTTGTTTAATAAATAAGCTTTACAAATAAGTCAAATTTGTTTTGCTTCTAACTTCTTCTGTGATATGGTTTTTGTTGGCAAAAAACCTAAAACTTAAGGAAATTTATCAGCAAGTGTGTGAAGTATACGGAAACAACGTAATGAATGAAAGTTGAATCCGGAAATGGTGCATTCAGTTTAAAAAGGGCCGAACTAATGTTCATGAAGAGAAGAGTGCACGTCCTAGCATTGTGACTGATGAACTGGTCGCTAAAGTTGATGAAAAGATTCATGAAAAACGCCGTTTCACAATAACTGAGCTTTCGCTTAGCTTTCCACAAGTTTCACGGACTCTGTTGTTTGAAATTGTCGCACAAAAGCAAGGCTACCTGCAAATTTTGTGCAAGATGGTTGCCAAAATATCTTACAGACCACCATAAATATCAGCGAATGGGACATTTCTGGAATTTGACATTTCTGGAGGCCTACGACAGACATGGTGATTCATTACTGGATCGAATTATAACTGGTGACGAGACCTGGGTGAGACACGTGAATTGCGAGAGAAAATTACAGTCCATACAGTGGGGGCACACAAGTTACCCTAAAACACCAAGAAAATGTTTACAAACCTTGTCACCAAAGAAGATTATGGCACTGCGTTTTGGGATAGGAATTGGTTTTGTCGAACGTGGTGTCACAATAAACACTCAGCGCTACTGTCAAATTTTGCGCAACCTTAGGAGAGCAGTTCAAAGGAAGCGCCGAGCAAAACTTATAAGGTATTTCTCCCGCTTTCTTCGCATGCCTTCGTGGTGTAGTGGTCTGCATGCTCGACGCGTAATCTAGAGGTCCGTGGTTCGATTCCCGACGAAGGCGTTGCTCATTTTTCATATTTCCGCTTCCAAATAAATCCTAATGACTCTACACTGGCGCCCGAACTAAAAGGGTGGTGGATGATGATTCTCCACCACCGCGATTTGGCGATTGGGTCCCCAAAACTCCAATCGCCCTTTAAAAGGGGAAGTTATATAAGGTATTTCTCCCGCCTTCTTCGCATGCCTTCGTGGTGTAGGGGTGTGCATGCTCGACGCGTAACCGAGAGGTCTGTGGCTCGATTTCCGGTGAAGGCGTTTCTCATTTTTCAAGCTCCTGCTTCGAAATAACCTAATGTCTACAAACTGACGCCCAAAATTTTGTTTTTGCACGACAATGCCCAACCTCACACGGCAAACCGCGCTCAAGAACTCCTTAATTCATTCAAATAGGAGGTTTTCCCTCATCCGGCCTCTAGTTCCGATCTTGCACCTAGTGATTTTCACTTGTTTCCGAGAATGAAGAATTGGCTAGCAACACAGCGCTTTGACGACGACAAGGACCTGTGGGTGCGCGTCACTGAGTGACTAAGATCACAGGCGGCAGAATTCTGTACGAAGGAATTTTAAGGCTTGTCCACCGCTATGATAAGTGCATCAATTTGTTTGGTGACTACTTTTCTACTTTTCTACAAAGTAGAATTTTAGTCGCTCTTTCTGATGCATAGAATATTTTTTTCTTGTACTTAGTTTCTTTTTAATTCCAAAACGTTCCTTACTTTGTGAATAGCCTATTAGCTTAAGAATTTGAGGCCAGCGAAGGTTTGCTTTAATTTAATGCGTTACAGAAAATTAGTTTATATGATATTTCCGCCTTTCTGCATACTTTTGTGGCGTAACAGTAGCACACTCGGCGTGTATTCGAGAGGTCCAGATTCGAGTCCCGGCGAAGACATTGCTTATTTTTCATGTCTTCTGCTTCAAAATAGCCTAATGACTCTACAAGTTATGGGAGTAATGTCTTAAAAGAGTTATGCTTTACTGACATAACGTTAAGATCACTTAAATATCGAAAAGATTCCTCATTCATAGTCCATAACTATAATGTAATGTAATATACAGGGTGAATCTGAACAAGAGGCCAAAACGTTAGGGGGTCATAGAAGGCAGTTATAGGAGCAATATTCGTCATAGGATGCATTGTCGGAAAGCAACGCTGGGAAGTTGCAGAGTAGTTTTCCACTGCCATATTTAAAGAATTAACACAAGAATGAGAGGCGATACTTCAAAGAAACATTTTATTAAAAGAATGTGCTCATAAACGTTGCTCATCAGACCTTTTACCAGTTGTCATGCAGGCTTAACGCATACGGCACACCAGGTGCTCGTTTGGGAAGACAACAGGCTTTTCTTAAATATCGTCAGCAACAGCCGCGATACTGGCGACTAGATGCATATTGGTTTGAATGAAGCATTCGTAGATTAGGCTTTTCATATGGCCCCACAGAGAAAGTCCAAACACGAGATATCCGGGGATATTAGAAGCCAAGCTATAGGACCATCTTAACCAATCCATCGACCTGAAAATTTTGTGGTTCGTATAACCAGCAATCCCTTCGGCAATCCACGGTAGAAAATGTCCATATGCCACCTAGCAGCTCGCCGTTTGAGTTCTGACCATGCATTCTATAACGAATATTGATCCTTTAGCTGCCTTCTATCACCCCTTAAAGTTTCGTTCTCTTGCTCAGATTCACTCTGTATATAAGAATGAGCTGCAATTCTCCAAGCCGATATTAATAGCCTCATGGTTAACAAACTATAACTGTGCTAGACGGCTGTATACATTACAGTTTTATGGTTTTGCTGAAAATGTGTGTACTTAATTTATAAATACTGTGAGATGTATAAAAAAACCTTCTCATAAAATATAAAGTGAGGTAATGGATCTGGAAATAAAGAAAGAGCAGAATAAAAAAGTAATAAATTAGAGTTATTAAATAGGTGGAATATAAAGAAGAAAAACGTGTAGAGACATTAGGATTTTTTTTGGAAGCAGGAGATATGAAAAAGGAGCAATACTCTCCCCAGGATTCGAACTACGGACCTATCGAATACACACCGAGTGTGCTGATCACTACACCACGGAAGGCATGCCAAAACGGCGGGAGAAATACCTTATATACCCCCCTTTTAAAGAGCGACTGGGGATTAGGGGACCCAGTTGCCAAATCCTGGTAGTGGAGAATCAACATATATCACCTTTTCTAGTTCTAGAGCCACTGTAGATACATTTGGATTTTTCTTTAAAGCAGGAGACACGAAAAATGGGCAATACCCTTCCCGGGATTCGAACCATGGACCTCTCGAATACATCGCAAGCGTGCTGACATTACACCTCGAAGGCATGCCAAGAAGGCGGGAGAAATAACTTATAAACGAATTAAAAATTTCGTATGTTCACTAGAAGCTTTTAACGAAGTCATTCTTTTTTTTTTAATATTATGCAGAAATATCTTCAGAGAAAAATGTATGAATGTTCGTCAGACAAGCTCTGTATCGGTCCATTTATGTATTGCATCCGTGTTACCATACGTTATACACTGGTGGACCATTGTTGAAGACGGGTGACGTAGCAATCATAGCAACCACAAAATGGAAGGCAGATAAATGTGGAAATTAGCCTAAGTACGAGATACAGTAAGATATGCTGTGCGGATACAAATTTTGGATTGCCGAAGTTATGCCTTGACAAAAGAAATAAAGAATTTGATGCGTATTGATCTTTGTTGTCGAAAAGCAGAATTTAATGGGAAAGAAAGAATCAATTAACGAACTTGTCCAATTACAATGCAATTTTCAGTATATCTTCCCGACACAACATGGCCGCATTATTGCCAATATTAGAAAGAGGTGAAAAATAATAGATGTTGCTAGGAATTGGACGTCAGCCATAGTGTTGTTGAAGGCTTTGGAATTCATTTCAAACAAATGGAATGTGTAGCAAACATCACCGGGGAAGTCGTGTTCGGAGAGTGATGCGTGCAGAAGATAGGCGTCTAGTGCTATCGACAAAACGAACTGGCACAGCGCAACCATTGAGGTAGCAAATTACTTAAACTTGCTGCTGCTGGCAAAAATTCTCTCGAAAAACTATAACCAAACGTTTGCTTCAAGGAAGGTTATACGCTTGCCATCCTGTTGTGTGTATTCCATTGTCCAAAAAGCAACGCACCGCCCTTTTCCAATGCTGTCGCGAGCATCGTAATTGGACTCAATAGGAGTGGGCTTGTGTGCTGTTCTTAGATGAGAATAGGATCAGTCTGTTACTGGATTATAGACGCTAACTAATTTGGCTTGAGAGTGGTACTACGTGTCTTCCAGAAAATACCCAGGAAAGGACCGGTATCCAAGATACTGTATCATGGTATGGCGCGGCACTGTGATCAATGGCCGCGAAGTCCGACATGTGGTTGCTACTGGACAACGGCTGGCCAGCGATACATTAATGACATTCTGCTGCTTTACGTTCGCATGTTCCGCGGTGCTGTCGGTGATAAATCTGTTTTCATGGACAACAATGCAACATGTCATAGAACAATTGATGTCCAGGATTGTCTAGAAAGCGAGGATATTCGACGCCTCGTATGGCCAGCACGTTCTGCAGATCCGAATCCCACTAAAAATGTCTGGAATGTTTTGGGGAGGAGTCTTGTTGGTCGACAAGGCCCTCCTTTATAAAAGGACACCCTCATTCAAACACCGATAGAGCAAATGTATGCATTACCCCCAAGAGCTGTTGGATAATGTTTTACAAATTATGGCACGATGTGTGGAATTACATCCTCCTCCATGATAAAGATATCCCGAATTGACATCTTACGCCAGATTGCCTGCGGCCGATAATTACATTTTTTTTCACTTTTACGTATTCAGAATAGTATAACCATTTTCTCCCTTGAACATTTTCAAAAACTTTTGTATTTCAGATCACAAAAATTATCGTTATTGTTATGTCCTAGTATTCTGGCATTATTTTATTTTACTTGGTGGTCAAACATACTTACTTTTTAACGCGCAGCTATATTGCCGTTTGTGATTCGTCCTTAACAATTGTCCGCCAGTCAATCAAAAATTCGCTAAAGTTTTATAAAATATAAAGTAGATAATAAAACAAATTAGAAATTCAAAATTCAGGCTTCCAGGTGCGTCCTCCATGGTTCGGATAGAGGATTACGGCAATCAAAACTGAATGGCTGTAGGTACCGTTATTTTCTCACAATACGAAAAACATGCATATATTCATGCAAATTCTTCGCTATTTAATTTCTTTAAATATTATAATATAGGGCGGTAATACTTGGTGGAAACAATTTGAAGAACCATACGCCGCTTTTAGTGATTCAATGCAAACTGCCGTTTGGAATTATATATGATATCCCACTCGGGAGTTACGCTACTTTTGCGCTAAATTGGAGGAATCATAATATACGAAAACGTCGAGGCTTGCCTGTAAGATATCTTTATGTATGTGAGCCTGACACCTTGAAAGTCAGGTGTCAACAATACAAGCCTGACACCTTGTTTTCAAGAAAAAAGCATTTTTTAAGTACTTTGAGGTAGCATAATGAACATTATTTGAAAATTTTACTCCTCGAAGATCATATACAAACTTAAATTTTTCATTTTCTTTTAACTAACCTCTGGAGATAAAAAATAAACACTTCCAACGACATTATTTCAACTATTTTCATTAAACATCTCTACCTGAGTTTAGCAAATAGAAGGACTTTTCAATAATCAATATTTATAGATTTACAAGCTCATTTATAAGCTCGTAAAGGTCTTTTGGGACTTCCTGTGTATGTATTCATTTCAATAATCTATCATTAAATATTTCGATCCGATGCGTAAAAGAGATGAATATTGGAATGAAATGCAGTAACACTACAATAACAATCCTGTATAACACTACAATAATAGTCATGTATAACACTAGAATAGCAATCATGTATAGCACTATACTAACAATCATGTACAACATTACACAAACAATCATGTATAACACTACACTAACAAGCATGGGAAACACTACAATAACAATCATGTATAACACTACAGTACAATCATATGTAATAAATAATATGAATCGTAGATAAAGCACCCTACCATTAAAAATAAAATGCAGTAACAATAATAAATTATTGCAGTTTAAATTAATCCAGACTTTAATATTTAGCGCTTAATGCTAAGTAATACAATTTGCCAGTCATGTTGTTACCTAAGGTATTTCTCCCGCCTTCTTAGCATACCTTCGTGGTGTAATCGTCAGCACACTCGACGCGTATTCGAGAGGTCCTAGGTTCGAGTCCCGGCGAAGCCATTACTCATTTTTCAAGTCTCTCAGTATCAAAAATCCTAATGTCTCTACAAGTTGTATAATCAGATCGAAGCACAGAAGATTTTTATTAACTTCACAAGTGAGATGAGTTTCCTCATATACTTAGATATGCATTACTATAATATTTGATGCTACAAAAAGACAAGCTAAATAAGTGCAAGCAAAAATAAGCAACAGAAATTATCGCAAAAGTAAAATGAGTAGTTTTATAGTCTTGTTTAAACAGTAAATAACTACTTTTCTGTAGGTTTTAATTACTTGACTTTAATTCTTATCGCTTATTTTTTTAGCATCAAGTTTTGTATCTGGAAGAATATTTGGATATTGTTCGGAGAACAGCCTTTACGCCAAAAAGGGAGAAACAGCTTATTGTGGTATGGCAGGCAATGGTTGTCATTCGATGACGTACTTCCTCTAGGTAGACAGCCGTAATGCTTTTCCCTTGCTAAGGGATTATCTGTAGTGGTACTTATTATCTGTAGTATTTATTATTGTAGTATAGTAATTAAAGAGAGAAGCAGCTTATTGTGGTATGGTAGTAGATTGATGCTACAAAAAGACAAGCTAAATAAGTGCAAGCAAAAATAAGCAACAGAAATTATCGCAAAAGTAAAATGAGTAGTTTTATAGTCTTGTTTAAACAGTAAATAACTACTTTTCTGTAGGTTTTAATTACTTGACTTTAATTCTTATCGCTTATTTTTTTAGCATCAAGTTTTGTATCTGGAAGAATATTTGGATATTGTTCGGAGAACAGCCTTTACGCCAAAAAGGGAGAAACAGCTTATTGTGGTATGGCAGGCAATGGTTGTCATTCGATGACGTACTTCCTCTAGGTAGACAGCCGTAATGCTTTTCCCTTGCTAAGGGATTATCTGTAGTGGTACTTATTATCTGTAGTATTTATTATTGTAGTATAGTAATTAAAGAGAGAAGCAGCTTATTGTGGTATGGTAGGCAATGGTTGTCATTCGATGACGTACTTCTTCTAGGGAGACAGCCGTAATACTTTTCCCTTGCTAAGGGATTATCTGTAGTATTACTTATTATCTATAGTATTTATTATTAGTATTTATTATTGTAGTATGGTAATTAAAGGGAGAAACAGCTTACTGTGGTTTGGCAGGCAATGGTTGTCATTCGATGACCTACTTCCTCAAGGGAGACAGCCGTAATACTTTTCCCTTGCTAAGGGATTATCTGTAGTATTTATTATTATAGTATAGTAATTAGTATTTATTATTGTAGTATAGTAATTAGTATTTATTATTGTAGTATAGTAATTAGTATTTATTATTGTAGTATAGTAATTAGTATTTATTATTGTAGTATAGTAATTAGTATTTATTATTGTAATATAGTAATTAGTATTTATTATATAGCAATTAGTATTTATGATTGTAGTATTTATTCAATAGTATTTGATTATCTGTAGTATTTACTTCCGTTGCCATGATGAAATGTCACCCATACCCTTAAAGAAGCCAAGTTGGCGCAACGAAGGCTGTTCTCCGAACAATATCCGAATATTTCGTAGTTTAATACGTAATCTGCTGCAAACATTATTAGCTACTCTTATTCATAATGCCTCCTGTCTTTGCGTTTTGTATCACGCCTAAATATGTATTCTAAGCTACTCTTTATTAAATGTTAAATATTAAATCAGTTCATAAATAAATTGCATTAAACCATCTTATGAACTTCAGCAGAACATTTTCATGAATAACTGCAATTTATTTATGAACAAATTTATATATTTTTATCCGAAAAGATAAAAAAAAAATTTCCAATCTTATTTTAATAACACACGCATGTATGCTGTCTGAGCAACACTATATTAATGCTAAAATTAATTCAGAATTGAGTTGTATAAAGTTATCTTCTTGGGAAAATAGTTGTAAATTTTATGAATATACAGCGAGGTTTAGGCATTTTTATCCAAAAAGGAGGAAATCAAATTTCCAATTACATTTTAAAATGTCTATTGATAAGTCACGGTGAGAAATAATAAAGAAAAAAAAACCGCAAACATGGATAAAAGGAAGACCTTGCCTCTACAGAAATTGTTAAGAATGCCTCTGGAATTGTTAAGCATGCCACTAGAATCTGGAATATTTTCTCTAGTTTTATAACAGCGAAAGAGATAAGTTCGGCTTTTAGTCCTTCAGGCTTCTTGAAATGAGAGAAAACGTGATGTATAATGATTTCGAACGGCGAGAAATAAGTACAATCTTCGTTGACTGTAACCTGATCGACAATTTGGAAGGCTGTGTTGCGAACAATTAACGATTGTCCAAATCAGATGTGGCATGGTAAATAAGTTGCGCCTAATTGCGCTGCTTGCATCTGAAATTTGTATCGATCATGAACGTGGCTCGATTATGCCTGACCAATAACCATCGCTGCTTGGAGTAAAATTTGATGTCTGCAGGGCAATGAATTTGCAAATCATGATGCAACTTAAATGTCAGAATCATAATAGATGCAACAGAGGTACATCAACTTGGACTTTAATATCTGGTAAAATTTAACCTTCGTTTGGCTTTAATTTTAAAACTGACACTAACGGTGAATTTTAACGTGAATACTTTATTAGCTACGCTTGCTGTGGCTTAAACCACGTCATTTGTTTGCTTCTCTCCTTTAAGAATTAGATGTTTAGAAACGTAGCATAGGACAGAAATTGCTCCATATAAATGAATAAAATGATATAATTATCTTAATTAAATCTTTAAGAAACATCTTTTAATTTTAGAAGAGCAATTTTGTTAGGTTTAAAGAGAAGTTTTCATATGCAGAAATCCGAAATCTCAAATATTACCACCTTATTTGTAGCTTCAGTTCTATTTCAGACACGCAGAATCTACACAGAAATAAAGATAATAGAAAATAATAAAATAATTACACAAATAAAACTAAATCTGAAAGGTTTCATATTTTAAATTACGTCCAAAGGGGCTTTTTTTAACATTTTGTGTGTTACCTTTATTTATTAAATATCATGTTCTTCGCACTTAAACCATAAAATTCAGTTGAAGAACAATATAGCAAAATAATTTTAAACTTGTAAGGTTTCAGTTTAAACTAACAAGTTTTATTTTAATTTGCCCTTTCCTATATGTTCTTATTTCAACGTCCCGTTAGAATAAGCGCGCGTTTCAGCTTTATGCTAATTTGAAGTGGAGCCAAGTTTATATTTAAACGGTAGCGAGGAACTGCTTAGTGTGAGAAAGCTTTTAGTCTCACACCACTGCTGCTCTGTCCGACGTTCGCCTGACCAGCTAGTATTTAAATTCTAAGCCTTAGCGTTGTTACTCTATTACTTATTGAAGTAAATCTAAGTGCGTTAGTATTAGTTAAACCTTGCTACGCACCATTTAGCATAGAGGCCAAACTCGCGTTCATAGCTCTGTGAGCAACGACTATTTAATTTCTATTTAACTTTAGTTCAAATTATTTGATTGTTCAGTTTAGATCCAAGTGCGGTCATTACTTTCTGTATTCCTACCGAGTTGGGAAGTGGCTGTACATAATTATGGTTTAATAAAAGAGGATTTTAAATCTTTATTATGTGTAGTCAATTCTACCACTAAATCACAGTATTCTACTACAGAATATAGCTGTATTGAGCTCCCTGTTCAAGATTAGGACTTAGTTTCTTCACGAATATGTTCGCCAAGAGTATGCACCGAACACCCAGTCCTGACAAACTGAGCATGTCTTTAGAATTTCCTATACACAGTTTCACGCGCTGGAGATAAAAATGTTTTTTCTGCACAACGTTGTCATTGCTCGCTTTGAAATCCTTGAGTTTGTTAATCAAAAATTAGTTAAAGTTTTACAAAATATGAAATCGATAATAAAACAAATTCCAGATTTAAAATTTGGGCTTCAAGATGTCTATATTCGCAGCAGGTTTACGTCATTCAAAATTCGATGGCTCTAGGTACCGTCGTTTTATCACAATGCGATAAGCATATATACATTATGCGCATTCTTCATTATTTAATTTCTTTAACTGTAATACAGGGCTGCAATACTTGGTGGCAAGAGTGTGAAACGTGAACCGACATTTCATATTTCCGACGCAAAATCGCAAAACGAAAACAGTAGTCCTTCAAGGACAAAGCCCTTTTGGAGTAAAAATTTTAATTATTGCACACGAATTAAACATTATACAGTGTAAACACGAAATATGCATTAAATGGTAGTAAAATAGGAACAAAATATTGAGAAATGTTATGTATGTGGAAGGGAAACGTAATAATAAAAAATAGGTAAAAACTAATTATAGCAAAATATAAATTTGTACAAATAACTAACAATTATAGACTTGAAACTGCACTAAAACTTACAACAGTGATAAAATTTGAATTTAATAAATTAATATATATATATATATATATTTTAGTTTTGAAGTTCAGACTAATTCATTGTAGAGTCTTTATTACTGCTGTAATCAGCTGTACGTCTTAATACATCAGATTGCTGGTGTGTAGAAATATTACTCAATTTCTCTCTTAATTTGTTTACCGTAAATTCCTTTTAATTTAAGGTTCTATGTTACATATGTAAGCTTCGTAAGTTAAAAATATGAAAGGCTAGTTTATCTAATTTTAATATTTCGAAAACATATTTCCTGTGTTACAGGTTTCAGAATTTTTATTTAAATTGAGGAATAGGTGTATATACCTCAAAAGTTCATATCCGGAATAAGTTAATTTGCTTGTTAAATATTTTTTGTTAACAAGCATGCTAATCGGCCTCCTAAGATTTTACTCTATGTGGATACTCCTGAGATTTCCTACATAAAATCTTAGGAGATAGTGTCTCCTAAGATTTTACTATAACCTTATCTCTCCCTCCATTAAATGCTTCTTTTCTTACCACAGATTTTTATGTCTATCAGAATGCCGTCCAAATTGATATTTTGTGCTGATCAGGAAATTTATTGATGTGCATTGAAAGTGACGCAGATCCTCATCAACGACGGACGGGAACGTTCATGTAAATTCTTGTATAATCTAGGCTAGGGCTGTATGATTTGAGATTTTCAACTGCTAATTTTATTTATCTCAAGTTCATAATTCGATGAGTGATCTCCAAATGGATCACATGCGAAGGTAAATAAAATAAATAATCATCTCTTAAAGAAAACTTTTCTATTTTAAGGCTTTGGCAAAATTTCCTTTCTTCGGGATTATAAAATTATATTATAAAATTAGAATAATTTTAAAAAAATACATTGTAAATAAGATAAATTTGGTAAGCATTTGTATTTCTTGAAACACAAATTTAATAAATAACATATTAAAAATCGGTACTTACGTAAAAACCCGTCGACTTTTTTTTGTGTAAAAAAAAGACGCCAAACTAGGTGATTTTTTTGCCAAAAATGGAAAAAAGTCTTCTTCAAACACGCTGGGTTTGATGTAACCTTGATTACACGTTTTAGTTATTATTCTCGAGTAAAGATTCCTTATTTTCCCTCTATCACGCATTTTCGAGGAAAAAAAAAGATTAAAATTTGGGACCGCCAACTAAAGAAGAGCATGCTGTTGAATATTTCCAATGTTTAGGAATTTAACCGGCCTCAAAAAAATGTATTAATGGCCGCGATATGGCGATATAATGAAAAAAATAATGGAAATTTTGAATGAAAAATTAAATATAAATAAATTATAATAAATTTAAAAGAAAAATAAGAATAGAATGTTTTTTCTCGTATTTAGTATTTTTTTTTTTGAGGCGGGAGGGGGGTTGGCCTGATTGGCGCTGTCTGTTGTGGTCGACGGAATTTTCCGTAAGTACCTAAAAATCTATTTCGTTTTCTAAGAGAATAAATGCATTTATTCATACGAACAGGAAAAAAAGCAGACTTAAAAATTTTCTTAGCGACTGGCTTAACGTAATTATTATTTAAAAACTCATAAATGTACATTTGTATTTTTCTTATATTTAATTTTTTTAATATCATCTTCACTAAGGTTTGCTAAGCTATCTTTTAGAAAAGTACGTAATGAACTTTTATCTGATAATTCGATAATATGCGTGACCATTAAAATCAATTTCATTACGAAATTAAAATTAATTACAGGAATAACGAATCCCTTAATGTATTACTTCCTCTAATTAGATTTTATTTCTTTGTGGCCTTTACTTGAGTTTAAATAGCTTCAGGTAATTAAAGTACAACTTAACAAAGCACAAATTCTTCCAGTTTAATTAGAACATAGCAGCTTTGATAAGCTCAACAGAACGTTTCTTTCGACAACAATAATACCTTGATGTTACTTAAAAGTTATTTCTTCCAATGGAAAGTATTGGAAAGTATTAATTGTTCAAACATTACTGGGAATAGCGAACTAATTATTTGTATAACCTGTTATTCTTTTATTAAATTTTACTGTTATTACACTAAAACAAGTGATCATAAAATCTGAGATACAGAATGGAAAATTACAAGGAAAAACGGAAAATTATTCATTTCTATGCGGGTAATACTCTAATTAATTAAAGGGTGAATTCGGTGGGAATAAAAAATCCATTAACACGTTTTTGAAAATTTTCAAGAACATGTTGCGTAGATGGCGCGGTTTTCGCATGTATAAATATCGATTTTATTTAGTATTTTTGATATTTTATTCCAATTACTGCTGCATATACATTTACCGCTTCCTGACTATGCCACTTCACGAATGAAAAATTTTAAATTCTGTGTTACCTCTTATCATTCTCTTTTCAACAATGAAATTAATTTTAAGACATATAATAACACGAAAATAATTAAATCTAAAATATAAAATCTTGGAATAGGATTGTGTAAACACAAAGCCATGTAAGCATTAAGTCTGTGGCAATGCAGATTTAAAAATATGAATAAATGTCTAACTTTCCAAAAACTGCGAAATTTAAATTCTTCACCTACACGTAGATCATCTACTTTTATTATTTTTTCCGTCTACCTACAGCGTCACTTGCCAGTCTGCGTAAGTAATAGCTATAACACTTAAGCTTAAATGGAAACATTCTGTTACGATAAAATAATAGAAGCTTCCTTTTGGAAATCTTCTGCTTAAATATGTCTTTGAATTTCATGTGTTTTCTATTTTTATCCTCTTCCTGTTATTTTTAAGGTATTAAATTACTTCTTTAAAAAGCTTTCTATCGTTAGAATTTTTTTTCTGAGAAAGCCTTTAATCAATTTTTTTTTCTTTTATTAGCACCATAAGTGCTATTAGCATCAAATCTGATCCTTTTGATTTTCTGTATCACTTTTGCGCCAGTATCACTTTTCAAAAGTCGTCTTTAAGTGTTATTGCGAGGTATTATATAATACAGCGAAAATATATATACATATATATGGCAACATGGTTAAAATAATATTATGAGTAAGTGATATTTCTATCCGTTATTGAAAATATATATATGGATTATATATACATATATATGCATTCCTGTTACTGATTATATATACATATGCATGCATTCCTGTTACTGATTATATATACATATGCATGCATTCCTGTTCAAAATTAAGAGAATTTGAAAACTATGCCTATTTACACAAAAAGTACTGAACCAGAGGTAATACTTATGTCGCCGAATAATTTTGCAAATATTCGGAGTCGAATACGTAAGCCTACACATGCGGGTCTGTGGAGCTTCGATTCTAGAGGGAATATTAAGCGCATGAAGTGTTTTCGGCGATCTGTTTGCTTATACTCCTTCATGGCATTCGCCTTGTTCCTTGTAAGTGTTATATAAATTTTATAAAGTAACAGGTTAAATGAGTAGCCACGAACGTATGGATGACCAAATGACAAAGGGAAGTGTCTCGCAACTGGAGGCAGGACAATGAGAAAGGCAGTGGAAGCAGAGCTCAACGTCAGAAACGCTCAGTATCTTTTGCAGTTTGTGGAAACAGTTTCAAGATATTGAATTCATATCGAGAAGAGCTGGACGAGGTCCACCAAGATCCACAACGACCCATTTGTATCTATTTTAG
The DNA here is from genome assembly GCA_000611955.2 of Stegodyphus mimosarum. NCBI lineage: Eukaryota > Metazoa > Arthropoda > Arachnida > Araneae > Eresidae > Stegodyphus > Stegodyphus mimosarum. Next base: position 401,698 of record KK120141.1, read on the forward strand.
GATACGGCTGCATTTGGCTGCAAGTTTCGTCATTTCGTCTTCGCAATAAACCTTGTCAATCATCTGCTACTACTACTAGTACTATCAATACTATTGATAGTAGTAGTAGTACAATACTATTGATAGTAGTAGTAGTACAATACTATTGATAGTAGTACTGTCAATACTAGTAGTAGTAGTATTGATAGTACCACTACTACTAGTAGTATTGATAGTACCACTACTACTAGTAGTATTGATAGTACCACTACTACTAGTAGTATTGATAGTACCACTACTACTAGTAGTATTGATACTACCACTACTTACTAGTATTGATAGTAGTAGTAGTATTCATAGTACCACTAGTAGTAGTAGTATTGGTAGTAGTAGTAGTAGTAGTATTGGTAGTAGTGATAGTAGTAGTAATAGTAATAGTAGTAGTAGTACTACCACTAATAGTAGTACTGTCAATACTACTACTAATAGTAGTAGTATTGATAGTACCACTACTACTAGTATTGATAATAGTAGTAGTATTGATAGTAGTAGTAGTATTCATAGTACCACTAGTAGTAGTATTGATAGTAGTAGTAGTATTCATAGTACCATTAGTAGTAGTAGTATTGGTAGTAGTAGTAGTAGTAGTAGTAGTATTGGTAGTAGTAGTAGTAGTAGTATTGGTAGTAGTAGTAGTAGTAGTATTGGTAGTAGTAGTAGTAGTAGTATTGGTAGTAGTAGTAGTAGTAGTATTGGTAGTAGTAGTAGTAGTAGTAGTAGTAGTAGTAGTAGTAGTAGTATTGGTAGTAGTAGTAGTAGTAGTAGTATTGGTAGTAGTAGTAGTAGTAGTAGTATTGGTAGTAGTAGTAGTAGTAGTAGTATTGGTAGTAGTAGTAGTAGTAGTAGTATTGGTAGTAGTAGTAGTATTGGTAGTACCACTACTACTACTAATATTGATAGTAGTAGTAGTATTCATAGTAGTAGTAGTATTCATAGTACCACTGGTAGTAGTAGTAGTGGTAGTATTGGTAGTAGTAGTGGTAGTATTGGTAGTAGTAGTGATAGTAGTGATGGTAGTAGTAGTAGTGGTAGTATTGGTAGTAGTAGTGATAGTAGTGATGGTAGTAGTAGTATTCATAGTAGTAGTAGTAGTGATAGTAGTGATGGTAGTAGTAGTATTCATAGTAGTAGTAGTAGTGATAGTAGTGATGGTAGTAGTAGTATTCATAGTAGTAGTAGTAGTGATAGTAGTGATGGTAGTAGTAGTATTCATAGTAGTAGTAGTAGTAGTAGTATTGGTAGTATTAATAGTAGGGGTTAGTAGTAGTATTGGTAGTATTAGTGATAGTAGTGATGGTAGTAGTAGTAGTGATAGTATAGTATTAGTAGTAGTAGTAGTAGTAATAGTAGTAGTGGTGGTGGTAGTAGTAGTAGTGGTGGTAGTAGTAGTAGTAGTAGTGGTGATAGTAGTAGTAGTGGTGGTGGTGGTGGTGGTAGTAGTAGTAGTGATAATAGTAGTAGTAGTAGAAGTAGTAGTAGTGATAGTAGTAGTAGTAATATTGATAGTAGTAGTAGTAATATTGATAGTAGTAGTGGTAGCAGTATTGATAGTAGTATTGATAATAGTATTAATATTAGTAGTAGTAGTGTTTACAATAGTAATAGTACTAGTAGTAATTTTGGTAGTAGTGGTATTGGTGATGGTGGTAGTAGTAGTAGCAGTAGTATTGGTAGTAGTAGTAGTATTGATAGTACTACTATCATCGCCAATACTCTCACACACATATAACAAGTGTCCGTTTTTCTATTTGTGTGTGCATAATTCATTTACAGTTTTAGTCGAATCCTGATAAAATTTTATATTCTTCACTTTCAAAACTAGAGGAAGATCACATAAGATTTCCAGAAAAGCCACCCTAAGGGGTCTAGTCAATGCATTTGTAACAGAAAGGCGCGATCGCTACACCCATTCCAGGTTTACGTCGCTGTTGTTGCATTC
>KK120142.1:0-22977 GCA_000611955.2 Stegodyphus mimosarum
ATTTTCCGGGGACATTTTTTCCGTTTCCCTTTTTTCCGGGTGACATTTTTTCCGCACACCACAAAGGACGTACCACAGGGAGCGACTTGATTACGAATGCAGATATTAAATACGTTTTAATCGTGATAAAATAATATACATTAAAAATAATTTTAATCCAGATATACATTAAACAACTGTATTTTTTTCCTTCTTAATTCATAATTTGAACTACGGAAACTTTCCTAAAATTTCAGGAATATTCCTGATCTTCAGAATGCTATGTGTATTGTGAAGCGCTGCTGAAGAGTTTGGTATATATGTACCAAATCTATTTTTGATTTTTAAGTTGATTTTTTTTTACAAATGTTATTTTATTTCTTCTTAACAGTATACAAACATGAAATAAAACAACTTTCTTTTCAAACAGATTTTCATCCTTTGATAAATATGAATGCACAAGTCAACTTCTGTATTGATTATCCGTCTTCCAGGGAGCAAAGTATCTGAAAATGTACTTCTACAAAAATCAGTTAAAGTATTGTAGAGACATTAGGTTTTTTTCTTCTTTTTGGAAGCAGGAGATGAAAAAAATGAGCAATGCCCTCACCGGGACTTGGACGACGGACCTCTAGTATACGCGCCGAGTTTGCTGACCACTACACCACGAAAGCATGCTAAGAAGGCGGGAGAAATACCTTACACACTTCCCGTTTTTTAAAGAGCGACTGTAGATTATGGAACCCAGTCGCCAAATCCAGAAGGTGGGAAATCATCATTCACCACCTTTTTTGGTTCGGGTGCCACTGTAGAGACATTAGGATTTTTGGCTCTGAGAGAGGTAAAAAATGAGCAATGCCCTTGCCGGGAGTCGAACAGCGGACCTCTCGAATACGCGCCGAGCGTGCTGACCACTACACCACAAAGGCATGCTAAGAAGGCATTGAGAAGTACCTTATAGTGTTATTCAAAGTAGTAAGGAAAGATAAGTGTTAATTTTTCTCATTATTGGTCCGAACTGTGTATTATTCAGAATAATTTGTCCTTATGCATTTTGCATTACATATCACTCAAGAAAGTAATGTAATCTTTCCATTACGGTTGACATCTTGCAAAGTTTATAAATTCATTTCTGGAGAAGATGTAATCCTCATCAAAAACAAATCTCTTTGACAAGTGCTTTGTTATTTAGATCACACATAAATTCTTGCTCTTTTATTATTTATGTTTGTTGATCTTGCCGAGCATCCGGTTCACAAATCTTCTCCTACTTCCACCTAGCAATTAGAATTCTAAACTACTTTGCTTTGGTGCACTACTTATAATAACGTTCTCGTGAATCTGAATTGGATACATAGTTTAGTGAAAAATGCATTTGGAAATAATTATAAAAATACTTAAAATAATGGCGTAGTAAAACGATATTAATCCATTTTCTTCAGATTAGCTAATATATAAATACATCATATAAATATTGAATTTCTCCAACTAGTAGGTAGTTTGGAATAAAATAACATTTCAATAGACCAAAGTATGAAAGAAAAGGTGAATATTCTTGTATTCATGTTTGGAAAAGGAACCAAGCATTTTGAAATTTTAATTTAGGTTTTAAAGAATGTTATTTTAACAATGCTATTTATATTTAACCAATTTTGTTCAGTTACTTAGCTTTTCTATCTTTCCTCATTTCCATTTCCTGCCAGATTGATATTTCAGTTTCGCGTGTTGTGCAAAGTTGTGTAAAAAAATACTAATTTAAGCTGGTGTCTGAGTTCCTTCAGACAGAACGTGTTCTGCCGTTGAGCTACGTTGTTTAAATGAGTTAAGTTTGCTATTTTACGATCGTGCATTTTAATTGCCAGGCAAGACTAAGAGCCAATTCCCGTTAATTATCTCTATGCAGATATGGCTGATTATTTAACACAGTTTTAATTTTATATTTCTATTTAGATGTCAACCAAAAGTACTGGCTACGTTTCTAAGCATCAGGAGTGCCGCCAGTAATTACTTACTTAGTTGAATAAAAGGGTCTTTCCATCCTTCTCATACCATGTCATTGATACAGTTCGAACTTAGCGAATAGTCGCTTCACATTTCAAGTGAAGATCTAGCCATCATAGTAAAACTAATTTAGCTATTTAAAAAGTCTATGAATTTCTGGCGAGAAAGGCAAATGGTGCTTCTTCTACAGCAACATGGTTGCACAGTATCAAATTATTTTTTACTTTTGAGAAGAGCAATCTTAAACCAAAATTGTAATATCTGAGTATATAAGCATGAGTTAAGCTGATACAGAAAGGCTACACAAAACAACTGAAGATAATATGCGATAGCAAACTCAGTGCTATTATTACAGTTAAATTCTCTTACTTTCATTCGTGATATTGTGAAGCTTTTTACACTCAGAATTACATTGCAGACCGAGGTTTCAACTGAACCTTTAAATGATCTTTCAATCTGAATTGATCGCGTTGATACTATTTTGCTAAATATTAAAACGCAAAACACTTTCTACACTGCAGATGCATCCAATCATTTTCATGAGTCACTTGTAACACGGTGATCGCCAAAATGATAATACAGTGATCGTCAAAATGATTTTATAAGTCACTTGTAACACGATGATCGCAGGGCCGTTCCTAGGCCATTGGCTGCCCGCGTACTTTCCTAAGATTGCCGCCCCCAAATTTGAAAAAAAGAAGTGCTCAATGATTAATAAAATTTTTTATTTCATAATCACTAAGCACTTACACATGACAAACTGCATAAAACGTACTTAAATATGACAAGAATTTACAATAAATATAATGAATTTAAAATACTTTAGGCGGGAGAGTATCTATCGCGAGAGTCCGGTCACTCTTGATCTTTTCGGTCGTCGTACTTTTACGTTCTGCACTCCCGCTGGAACCAAGGATCAAGGCGTTTGGCTACGGAGTACCTTTGCAATTACCTCCATATCATCCTTAATAGAAAATGAAATAAATAAGAGACAGCAATCGCTAAACAAGGAAGGAAAAGCCGCTGGCTAAAGTCAAGAAGATCGATAAGAAGTACGGCCCTGGGTGATGGCGAAGTCACCGTACTGAATAAAACAACATTCTTCATAATTGCATGAACATACCTTTTAAAGTTTCAAAAAGATTTTTTTTAGTTATGCATTTTATATAAATTATTGGAATTGTAAATATTTTTCGTGATAACTGATATAACTAATATAATAATAACACAAATAAATTTGTTGAAAAGAATTCGTATAAAAATACCAGGAATCAAATAAAATCAGTAAGAACATTTCTGGTTATGCTGGCGCCATCTATCTTTCATTATTTGTAATTTTGGAATTACAAATATTTTTATGCCCGTATAAAGTCCAAGGTTAAGAAATGATTTTCTGAACTTTTAATCATTAAATTTACTTCATCATTATACATTTTAAAATTTAGTACTAACTTCTAAGTTATTTATGAAGATGACGTTATTAATGACGTGATTGAAAAATTACAATTACTTTGAGTGTGAGTTTTTCAACAAGCCTCCCAGATGGTATACTGGTTAAGAAAGCCTATTTAACGAAAGGCCTGTGTCGAATCTCGGAGCAGGCATGGTTGTAGCTGTCCCTTCCTTCATAGAAGGCAACGGTAGCCGCCTGTTAAGTGCCTCCACTATATAATGACTTCCTCCCAGGAGTCGACTGAGAGCAATCCCGGCGTTTCTCTAGGCCAATATCTAGATAGACTCGATTTCTGGGTGAAAATTAACAGTCTTCACAGTGACTAGAACTATCGTTCATTCGGTGGTAGGTTCAGAATCGGCAAGGACCATGTCATATTGTTTTGTCTTCCCTTTGGTTGTGGGGACACTGTATGGTTTGATATCGAAGATTATCCAAAGAAGTTTGGCTCCAAAATTGCCCCCTGAGTTGACATTATGCCTCCTCGGATCGCCTCTAGGAGTTGAGGCGTTTAACTGTGTAAGGCGGCCATTCGAGCCGGCCAGGTATAGGTGCTCTTTCTTCTAGCTCACTACACTATATAGTGACTCCTCTAAAGACACTACTTCTGGCCTTAGAAATGCCAGTGCCGAATTGGCAAGTTGAATATTTTTTTTTCATCAAACCATTACTGAGTATTTTTAATAGAAAATATTATAGAATTTACTATAAAAGTGAGACTAATTTCTTTTTTACAACGGTTTATGTTTAAATTAAGTTAAATACAAGTACAATGAGAAGTTCTGGATTAGTGCTTCTCTTTTGTACTGGTCACGTTTTAGTATTGAGAAACAGTTGCTTATTTTAATATATTGACTTATAATTTATTTTCTATATAGTACAGAAGAATGTGTGACAAAGATGAAATTAGACACTTTTTGGAAAAGCCATATTGAGGGACCACGAAATGTGCAAAGGTGATGTATATTTTCTAGAACAGTTCTCATTCCATGGTATTAATTGCAGTAAGGTAGTGATATCACAATTATTAAATCTTTTCATCATATATAGCATTTTATACGTTCTGGAGAGTTAAAATATTTATTTCAATGATTTCTGTAACGTTCGAATTAAAATTGAAATAAAAAACATAATGTTATTCATGTAATTAAGTTATTCTTTCTATAATTTAAAATAACAACGTATTATAGAATGAGATTAAATAGGATATTATTTACTAAAGTAACAGTAGAAAAAATTTTGGCTTTAAGACGGAAATACATTAGTGGCGGGAAAAGTTTATGTAATGCGATGAAATAAATGAGCAACTCTACTTATTTGCAATTTTGGTGGCGCCATCTATCCACATAATTTGTAAACACAGATGAGAGTGGCAGAATATTGCGGAAAATGCGTATACCAATCGTAACACTTTTAACTGATTGTTACGACACAAATCTTTCTAGTCTTTATAAATTAAAGCCTTTTTAATTAATTAATCTTTAAATAAAAGATAACTTTAATTTCTCATAATTGAAAAATTAGTATTTTTTCGATTTTTAGTACATTTTCAATATTGTAATATTTTTTCCCCTTTCAGTTATTAACTATTCCTCATTTTCGAGGTGTTTAGGAAATGAAGCGATATACTCATAATATTTATACACAGTTAAAGGACATTAAAATAATATATGAGCGAAAAAGTTCTGACTTATCAATTTTTTAATATTTTTTCCTTAATCGTGAATATTTCCTTAATTTTAAGAATTTAATAGTAGCTGGAATATTAATACTCTGAAAACTGAAAATAATACTTTCTTTCTTTAAATCATCAAATATCTATTCTTTTTTTTCTTTCAATATGAAATTTCCAAATCTTCCCGGAAGTAATGCTTTAGCTATGGCTTGGAAATGCTTAACTGAAAAAAAAAAAAAAGCTATGAAATATTTCATTAAATTACCATTAATTCTATCAAATATTATGGCAATTAACATTAAATGAGTTAAAAATTATGCGCCTTCCACAATAATTGTAATCAATACAGTACAAAAATCTTTTTTTTTTTCCTTTGCAGTTATGAAAACAAAATTACAAGAAAGCACGTACATCTTCTCTACCTTTGGGGCGACATATACTAGTTTCATGACGCAAAACTTTATATAATTTCTGAACTTTAGTCTGTAAAATAAGAAATTTCAGAAAAATTTTAGAAAACAGATTACTTATTAAAGGAAATTAGAAGAACTATATATGCATAATTCTCAAAACTTATATTTTAAAATAAAACACCTATGCATTGCTTCAAATTGTAATTGTATTAATTAGAATAGGAACAGTTAGAATAGAAGAGTAATCCTATATAAATTTGAAATTATGTGTAAAATCAATCTTAAATTAGTATAAATTTTTAATTAAACTCTATCGGAGACAATCAAATCTAAAGACTTCTTTAGAAGCAAAAGAATTTTGCATTGTTTATGCAAACTCTCTCAGATACGAATGCCAGCATAAACTCTTTCTCTCTTTCGGGGGCTTAATTTTAAATGTAAATACCGTATTCACATTTGAAATTTAAACTGAACAGACTCTTTATGCTAATTATATTCTACACTATACCCCCTTGGACAAGTAAACATGTGTGTTAGGAAATTAAAAAGTTGACCAATTTGCAAATATTTTATTTCAAGAGTATATTAACATGTCTGATGACATATGCTAAAAATAAGGAAAAACTGCTATATTACGAAACATTCAATTTTAATTTTAAAGCTTTATTGCTGGAAAGATAAATTACAAAAAACTTGTCTGAATTAAAGCAAGATATAAGTGGATTTCGACATAATTTGCCTATTCTCCCCACATTCTGTTCTTTTGCATCAATTATTATTATTCCTTTTATGTTATATATCATGGATGAAGAATATTTTTAAATGCTTGATATAATTAAAAGGATGTGATTCCGTAGAGTTTATTTTTTAGTTTTTACTCTCATGAAATTATATATATATATATGAAAATGAAGCGTGTTCTGGTTTCTTTTCTGTTTGAAACATTTCGCAATTATATACCAAATACCTAAATAATAAAACACCTCTAATTTTGAGTTTAAAATTAATGAATTAAAAATTTTACTATTTGATTTATTGATCCTTTACTCGAAATTAGGGTTTTCATAGTTATATTCGCATTAGACACACGTCATTATTAATTAGAAAATTTCTGCTACAATAATTTATTTATTAAGTTTCAATTTCTTCCGTTATGTGGCGCTTCAGTGCCATAGAAAATAGATGCAAAAGCTCAGACGCCATGACGCTTTGAATTCATCTCTCTTTAATCTAATAGTCAGCTTTTCGGACATATATATATATAAGTGTTTCAATTTCAACTGGATTCAGAAATTAATATTTTTTCTGCTTCGAAATAAACAAATTATCAAATCAAAATGTTCTACAAGCTTATGTTCATAGGAGTAATGGTCTTCCCGGAAATGTGCTCGTCTAAAGGTAATAGAAGAGTTTACTTAATCTTCTGTTTTACTTTAGTATTTACATAACATTTAAGTAAGAAACTATACCTATCAATCTTTATGCAATTTCTATAATGATATTGCATTATTATGCAGGTATATTAATTATTTTCAAAAGGAGTTCCCTATTCACGCCTTTTTATTGACAGCAGATTATAGCAGAAAATCAAGTCTATTTTTCAAATCAAACTGTGATAAAAGATGCAATTTCTCTCAATTTGATTTCTTTATTCTTAAATTATTAACAAAATATTCAAAGATCACATATTTTTTTTAGATTAAAAAGATATGTGTTGACATTTTGAAAATATGGTTAATTTTCAAAATAGGCCTTTATGAATACAGATACATTTATGTAAAATTTGTACATTAAAGTTAATAGCAAGTATTTCTTGTAATTTTAAAAATAAATACCAGCTAAAAATATAATATGATACCTATGTTCTAATTTATATGTTAGAAAAAGCTATATCTATGTTAGAATGAGCTATATCTATTTCGATATCGCATTTCACAGTTACGTTTTCTAAAAATAATGTGATGAATTTTTTTGATTTAACAACTTGCGTACTTGAATTAAATAACACAGAGAAATATTTCTTTGGAAGGCATATGGGAAATGATTTCACTTCAGATTCTAGAATTATTAAGAACTTACAAAACTTTGTCTTAAATGATGACATTAAATTGCTGGCATGTAAGGCATATGTATTTGGCATAAAAGTTAAAATTTCTCCTATCAATGATGATAAATATTAAGTTGCTTTTAAATACCTGTATGTTTCATTTTTACTATTATATACTTTGATAAACAAAAAATGTCTTAATTCGAAGTATGATTGATTTTTTTTTATTCATTTATTTTGAATTAATTTGTTCTGCCTATTTCAGTTTGCTTTCAATACATTTGTATAACATATTTCAATATAAGATTTGCTGCCATAAAATATTTGTAATCTGACATATTATTTCTTGCTTCGATTTTGTGAAGTTCGTTAAAACATTCGCAATCAAAAAGAAAATAATTGCAAAATCAGTACGAAACTGATTTGTGATTTATTTTTACGTCCAAAAAATGAAATTTAATTTTTTGCGAAAACGCAACTTCAGCATAATCTCTTCTACGGAATTACGTGTCTCTGTGCAAAGGATACAACAAACTTCGCTGTATTTTACTACTATATACTTTTTTCCCAGACTATTCTTCAATCATGCGATTTAATTTCTACATTAACAGCATTTAGAATTTCGCATTTGTTAGCTAAGGAGATTTTCCTTATCTTCGTTGCAATGTGGATTTTCGTTTTTGGAAGTAATGGGAAGAATATGTGATTTAAACGATTAAAAATTAATTATATCGTTTTTAATTCGTTAATTGATCGATAATCGTTACTTAATATGATAATCGTTAACTGAAATTTTATTAAGCGCGATTTTGTGGAGAAATGAGGCTTTGCAAAGGTTCCATGCATTTGCCTTTTCTACGTAGAAAGGTAGACGAAAAACAGCCATCACCAGTTTATTCATTTAAGTTTTATTCCATAAACAGCAACATAATCATAACGAAGATCAGCACTGATCATATTTTTATTATAATTCGATACCGTCTGCGGATAAAGAATTATGGGAGGTTTTCATACTCCTTACATTTTTGAAGAGGAATTTTCTTCTTACATTTAAGTGTAGAAATAGAAAATTTGAAATCTGTCGTTTAAGTAATCACACTTCTTAGGCCTTTAAACTACATTTCAAATAGATTTTCACTTTACATCTGTATAAATATTTTAGGTGAAAATAGTTCGTGGTATATGACGAGATTTCGTGGTTGGAATATGGAAAAGCATATGATGGTTGTCTACCCTAAATGAAAAGTCGTTTTTGTGAAGTTATTCCTTAAGGAAACTGGTTCTTGGTTGTATTACGTGCGAAGAAAACCATGAAAATATCAATTCAGCCATCCTTTTCTTTGAAATTTAAAAACCGATCGAATTGCTGTTTTCAGATGTTATCCAGTTTGCTACTCTGTCTAATTTTCTATTGGTTAATCCACAATTGGCTACTGGTTAATCTACAACTGGCTACTGGTTGTCCAAATGACTACTGATCTTATCCAATTGGCTACTCCTACACTCTGTACGTTTAGTACTAAACTAAAGCAAAAGTAAAGACTTCCAGCAATATTTTCAGATGAAGCTGTATTATTGCGCAATATATAACACATTACTTCTTCATAACGGAAATGATATAACTTTTTTTTCATATGTGATATAACTTTTTCTACTTTTGATGGAAGAACAATTGTATAAATATAATTACGTTCAATATCCTCTGAACAACTTTTGTATTTTTTCATAGTACTAATGTACTATGAAAAAATAAATCTATTAGTACCAAAATGAAAAAATACATATATAAGCTTAAAAATACATATTTTAGTTCTAGGAAAAAATACGTATATTAGGCTATGAAAAATATACGTATATTAGCTCTATGAAAAAATACATATATTAGCTTAAAAACCAAAAATGACTTCAGATTATCTAAAAGAGTTTAGCTGCATAAAATTTCCTACTTGCTGTTTCAGAGTATTTAGCGCTTCTGCTGAGTTTTCTCCATTTTCAATAAAATTATCAAAAAGTATCAATAAGTAACTTAAAACGGTCTACAAGACTATGCCATTTGTGAAAGTTTGTGTTTCAGTTACAGTTTCAAAAAGGATATTTACTCGAGTTCTAAATTTCATAAAAATATTTCTGTTATAATAAATGTTTTATAAAACATTTTTATTATTTATAAAAATAAAGCTTGAGATTTTTAAATCTATATTCAAATGTAATTTATCAGTCTATAAAAAATTATGATAAGTATGAGAGGAAATTTTGCAAGGAGACAACATCAGCGCGCAGAAAGTTGATTTAAAGTATATACAAAAGTAGCAGGAAGAAAACTTCCAAGTCTGCCTGTATTAACTTGGAAGCTTTATTAACATGTCTTTAGACATCATTTACCTTCTAGTTTTTCCTCTAGTTTTTCTTTAACCGAGATTAATATAAAAAAATTCAGTTTTTGTGTATTTAAAAGCGAAGATCTAGAATTGGAATTCTTTCACGTAATTCCGATTTTTAGTGACTTTTCCAGTAGATATTCATTACCAATCAATGTAGATTAATAAATTAAAATATTTACACTTTGACTTTTCACACTCTTCTTTATATATTTAAAACTGGTATCCGTAAAGTTTGAAAAATGTAAATACACCAAAAAGCTCAAGAGCTCAAAAGAACAATAACCCAGAAGGGCTATTAGTCTCAAAACGGCATTTTGCGTCGGTTCAGTATAAACGTGTGTCACGCTTTAAATTGTTGCCACCAAATATTACCCTCCTGTATTATATATAAAGAAACTAAATAACGAAGCATCTGCGCGAATATGCCTCAAATTTTGAATAAAGTAATTCTCCGTCCAAACTTGGACACCTGGAAACCCAAACTTTGAATTTCGAATTTGTCTCATTACCTATTTCATATTTTGTAAAACTTTAAAGAATTTTTGATTAAAAAACTCGACGATTTCAAAGCGAACACTGGCAACACTATACGGAAAAAATTTATCTTCTGCGCGCGACTTGTCTATCGGAAATTCTAGACATATGCTGTTTTGAAATATTCTGTGATATTTCTGTTGCATTGAATTTTATGTGGTGTGAAGAATATGACATTTAAAAAATTAAGATAGCACAGGAAACGTAAAAAAACGTTACCTTTGTGTGTAATATAAAATCTGAAAGGTTCGAGATTTTTTTTTAAATTTTACGTTTATAATAATGATGTTATTAATGTAATATATGTATTATAATAGTGATTAATATAATGGTGTTATGTTATACTACAAATCAATAATTATTAATTATAATTATTATAAATACTTTTTATTATTCTAATAGCCGTTATATTGTGGGGTTCAAAATTATCAGGATCTTTCAAATATGAGAACACATTTTTAGATTTTAGGTGTGTTGGTAACTCAGAAATAGCAGTTTCGTGAGAATCTGAAATCTTTGGCGTTAACATAGCACATCTGAGTTCACTCCCCTAGTCATCTAATTTAATTTTAGACACAGCATCCGAGACGACATTTTCTTTCCTGGGAATATGCGTACATATTAAATTATAGTCTTGCAGCTTAAGAGCCCATGTTATGAGTTTTGTTGATGAATTCTTTGCGAAATACAAAGGACCAACGGCGGCATGATTTGAATAAATTTTATTGCGTGCTTTCCAAAATACAGTCGAAATTTTTAAACTGCTAAAAGAACTGTTAGTTTCCCTTTCTGTCGCCGTATAATTCCTTTGCTTGGGGTTAAGTGTCTTATTAAAATATCATCCTGGCTGTCCTTCTCGCATAAGCACAGCACCTTTTGCATAATCTGATGTATCTTTGGAAATTTCTACTTTCCCGTTGCCTTCAGAAAATTTCAGAACTGGAGGTTGTGTTTCTACGGTTTTAAATCTTTCCAACACTGTGTTTGCGTCAGCCAACCAAGTAAATCTGGCTTTCTTTCCCTTTAATTTAATATTAGTTCTGCTATCTAAGCGAAATCATTGGTAACATTTCTATATTAGAAACTAAGTCAAAAAATCAGGATAACGTTTTAGCTGCACATGCTGGAGAGTAATTTTTTTATTACAAGTATTTTGGAACCCTTGGCCTCAATTCCTTTCTGAGATACATTATAAACGCAATAACAAAGTTCTTTAGCTCCAAATTTACATTTGGCAGCATTTATTTTTACTGCTTCTTTTAAAAGGAAAAATACACAGTGCAAATCGTGAATATGTTCGTGTATTGTCTCGCTGGTTACAAATATATCATATAGGTAAATAAAAATAAATTTTCCAAAAAGAGGTCTATATATAATTTTCCAAAAAGAGGTACTATAACATCCATTGCCCTATGAAACGTTCCGAGTGATCTGCATAAGCCAAACGGCATTCTCAGGAAGACATAACCGCCTGCCATGATAATAAATGCGGTTTGGGGCATATCCTTTGGTTTTATATATATTTTAAAATGTCCAGAGGTAAGATTTAGCGTTGGTACGTATTTTGTTGACTTAATCTTTCTAATTCTTTCATTATTTATAAGCGATGAATAAACTGGATATTTTGTTATATTATGTCATTTTTCGATAATCATTTGCAAAACGCCATGCTTTATGGTCAGTCGGTGGGAGATTATTTTACTTACGGCATAGTACTACAGAGCTACCGGAAGGGCTGTTTATGGGAATTATGATTTTATTTTTTTAACATTTTTAATAGCGTTTTTCCATTTTTTCTTCTTTATCATAGCGGTAGGGCTTTGCTCGGACACGGAAGGATATTTCCTGTGTTTGTGCTGGGTTTAGAATTTGGATTAATTCTGGCGCTTCATTAAATAATATAGCAAAGTCTTTTATCAACTACTATAGTTTTTGCTTTTTTTTTCTGTCTTCAGATTTTTAAAGTCGACAGAGGCTGGATTTCTTTCTCTTTCACTTTATTCATGTCCAATTGCACCGTCGCTTCCTGAAAACTAATTTTCGTTCCAGCCGCCTTTAAAAAATTTATTCCCAAAATTACAGATGTCTGAAGATTTTTCACAATAAACAAAGCTACCTTCGGTTTTTATTTCTCATTTGTTCATTTTATGTAACTTTACCTATACAATGAAACTGTTTAGCTTGGACGACTAATAACGTTTTCTTAAAAATTTTTTGGTCACTAAATACTGAAAGTTTTTGTGAAAAACATTTTCTGCTAAGAAAGTGCTTTGTGCCCCTGTACCAAATAATGCGTCCGCTGGTACACTGCGGGAAAAAGGGGGGGGACAGTTCGATATTTCCCGTTCTACTGGGCCTATTGACGAAATTCAACTTACGTGTTTTCTGTCTCGAAAGAAAGAGATGTTAGGATATGTATTAGATTTATATATAGCATTGTTCTAGTATAGGTATTTTGACACAAAATCGGACTTTTTCTGCAAAGACATGCCAATTTTTTTTCATATTTCGATTCTACTACTCAAATTATGCCAAACTGCCAAGTTTTGTAAAAATGGCTTGAATAGTGTTTAAAAATTTAGCTCTCAAAATTTTAGCTACTTAATGTTAATTGAATTTGATATATACTTCTTAATATTTTTTTTTATTAAATTTACTGGATTCCATCTTCCAGAAATAGAAATTTAGGTCTCATGCAAATATAATTCACCCATTTTTTATGATTTATATTTAAAATTGAATTCTTAATTACTTTTATAAATTTTTGAAATTATTTTTGCATTATAACCTATAAAATTTTTAACATCATTTTAAAGTAGATGTATTTCTAGGCACACCTGCAAAAGATTATGGTTTTTTATTCAAAATTTCCTGAGATATACATGAATCTACATGTTGGCGTGTTTTGAAAATCGGCATATTCGTTACAAGCGATAGTAAGCTAAGTGTGGTTTATGCACTTTGTTAAATCTATTTGAAAGTAATGAACGTGACCTTTTATCCGCTCGTGTGCAATGAAAAAAAGAAATGAAAATAGGTTGCTATAAGTTAAAAATTTAGCTAAGTGAATTATTCTTGGTACAAACTATAAAAATGCGCCAAGATTAATTTTTAAATTTCTCCTTAAATTTCACACCAAATTTTAAAGAATTTAATATTTAAACATAATTTGAATCTTAGAACCGAAATATGAAAAAAAATTGGTATGTCATTTCAGAAAAAGTCCGATTTTGTGACAAAATACGTATATTAGAGCAATGCTATATATAAATCGAATATATATCCTAAGCCGCGCTTTAGAGACATGAAAAACGCAATCTGAATTTCGTCAATTTTGTAGTCACCATATTTAAGTGAATTTGAGAGGCATTTTTCTTCTTCAGGGGTGACTATACTCTTTTTTGTGACTTCATTTGGCAATCGCCATTTGCGAATGAAAATGGTTTTTTATTGTCAATACGTTTATCGGCGTTAAGCTTTGGCCTTCCTTATGTTATAGGTCGACGAAAATATTCCTTCTTCAACCGTTCGCCATATCCTGAACTACGCATATTTCTGATACCCTCCTGTTTTCACACTTTATCGCGAGCTCAAATAATTTTTCTAACGTGCTAGGGTTTCGCAATTCAAAAAATTTCTGAATTTCTGGCAGTAACCTAGGCAGTACAATTCCTCATCGTGCCTTTTTCCCATAGAATAAATTTACCTGTTGTATTTTTCTCAATATAAACTCCTGTAGTTCTTCGATGTTAATCCAGTATTTACTAAACCATTCTGCCTCTATTTTGGTTTTATCCTTGTCCAAGCGGAAGGCTTTTGCTAAGGCAGCTTTAAATACTATGAATATAAAATTCTCACTGTCTGGTTTTTCTCTACTTCCTAAACTAAGTAAAACAAAAAATGTTAATCTATCTGTTCAAGAAATGTCGTTGCCGAACTTTCGTTATCGAATACGTTTTGTGGTTTCATTGAAACGTGCATCGTATCTACGATGATAACAAAAACTTTCACGAGACTTGCTGGCGTCAGAAGTACCTATGATGTGTGCGAATGGCAAACTAAATGTTGAATTCCCTTTATACATTGCTCGTGCTTTTGTTCGGACACCACTATGGAGCTCGATTTTCTTTGGTAGCATCACAGGATCAGCCAACCAATTGTGGCGATGAAACTTAAGTTAGCTCTCAATTACAAATTCAAAACTAAGCTTAGAAGCCAAAGGTTACACAACTGAATTAATACGAAGTTGGCTCATTCTGGTAGGGAAACAGAAAGAAAAGTGGTTTAAAAGATTTAAATCTTAAAATAACTGGCTATTAAAAATAATAACAACCTTGCAATTTATCTCTTAAAATATTTAACATACATAAATAACACTATAAACGTCAGAATTTTAAGAAGTGGTTTAAATTTTCCTTTCTGTAATTATTATTCATTTCAGTTTCCTCAACTTTATTAGAAATGTCATCATTTTAGGCTGCAGATGGCAGAAAACGCAAATTCTTCTGTAGCCTGAAATAATAGTATCTCAGGCAGTAAAATAAAGACATCTTTAATCTCTTTTCTTTTTACAGGTGGTTTAGAAGTTCAGCCATTTTCTTTTCCCCAGACTATAGCAGAAGGAGAAAGAGTTATAGTCGCTTGTACTACAAAATCTGGAGCACCATCTGGAAGTCAATTATCTTTCAAATGGCTTAAAGATGGAAAGGAATTAGGAAAGAAATCAAGGGTTAAGAACTTTGGAGACTTTTCTAACATGGTGATCGATCCTGTATCTGAAGAAGACAGTGGTAACTATACTTGTGTCGTCACTAACGATGGGCTGCAAGACACCTTCACAGCACTTCTCACTGTGATGGGTATGAGAATTTTTCTAATGTATTATACATTTGCGGGATAAATGTTACAAGATAAGGCTTTTTCTAGTATGAAAGCTAAAGACTAATAAATTACTTAGCATGATTTGGCTTTTAATCTTATTTGCCTTACTTTGATTGGAATACTTACCCAGTAAATTCATGATCAGTTAACCATAAAATAAAATTGAAGCTTAGGTTTAGAAACATGCAAAAGTTATTGAAGAAAATCAGACATAACATAACAAAGCAAGCTCACTTTGAAAGAATATTAGCTACTTATTTCTTATCATGTTTGTTAAAATAAAAAATAAACTTGTTTCACTCAAAAGTATGAGATGAGTACACACCAGAACGATAAAAGCTTAAAAAAATAAAAAGGATAAAGGGCACAATTATATTGTGTAATGAATCACAAGTTTAAAACTTCTGCCATAAAAAATGAATAAAATTACTCTAAATTTAAAGCGGTTTTGAATCATACTGTAATAATATAAACTGTATTATAAATTGCGTTTATCATTTAAAATTCTTTTTTTTCTTTTGGTTGGTTCATCAAACCATCATCCTGGAAAATATAACAGTGATTTCTGTTCATTTTCGTTTTCATTCATTCACGAAAATTTCAGTCTCGTTTTTCTACATTTACTGTTATCATTTTATATTCTTCAGTCAGGAAATTATATTGATTTTCACATCATTTGAGATTTCATAGGTGATAGATCATTGCACTTTCCAGTAAAATATAGTAACTATTAATTATTTTCTTATAGCTAATATTGATGCATAACAGTTATATATATGTATATATATATATTCATAATAATTTATGATAAGACAACTTTCCATATACCATCTCCAAGGAACATAAATTCAATTTAAAACCATGAAAGAAAAACATTTTTAGTCGGAACTTTAATCATATTTTAGAATTAGTATTTTCTGGACCTGCGTAGCTTTAAAAACATAAAAATCTGCTAAGAAAAATCTTTAATAGCAAAAATACCAATATCAAAAGTAAAAATTTTGAAGTATTGAAAAAGTACCCATTGTCATTGATCGCAGATTAATCGACTTATGAAGGGGATAAAGCAATCTACCATCAATTAACGATAACTAAATTAAGAGTTATACATGAAATTATTAAGCAGAATTAAATGTTATTTGTCTGTCTGTCCTCAACGAGTATGTCCTGCAACATACTCGTAGTTTTAATTTTGAGACGAAAATCTGATCAAAATAAGATACAGTTGAACACAAAATATACTTTTAATTTATAAGGTATTTCTTCCGGCATGCCTTCGTGGCGCATGTTCGGCGCATATTCCTCGTGGTTCGAGTCCTGGGGAGGGCACTGCACATTTTTCACATCGTCTGCTTTCAAAAAATACCTAATGTCTCTACAAAATATATACACACTTATTTTCTTAGCAGAAATCGCTGTTATGCGCACTGGAGAATCTTATTTATGTGCATATATGCGAGTTAATGGTAAGTTTTTTAAATGGAAATTCCTATACATATATGTTACTTGGGATTTGTTCTTGTTAATTAGTGCAAGATTGTCTTAATCAGGTAAAGTAAAGAAGTTGTTTGTTGAAGCCTGATTTTGGATTGGGTTTAAGAAGGAATTTCAAAGTTACTTGGACAGTTTTAATTTAAAAAGGAATACATATCATTAGAGACATTATAAAGTTCTCATTCATTTAGTGTCCTTGGCAACTAGGGCCTTGGTGAAGAGTTTAGCAACTATTCGCTGGTCTTCTTACAACTATAAAGTTCAAGGAAGGGTTAAAATACCCTTTTATTCACTGAAAGAAATATTTGGCACTCAGCCCCTTTCGAGCTTACAGGAAAGTCTCCACTTAGACTTCAACTTCAGATAGAAATAAGGAACTAAACTAATTCTAAATAACTAAAATTTAGCAGAAGCTGGGCAGAAATAACTAACAGCGTTGGCCCGTAATTAAACCTCACAGACGAATACTAACAGACACGTAAGACTACGGCCGAACGTAGTAAGATAGGTTTAAAGAAACGGCCTGGCCCGAAGGCAGAACACGCTCTACTGAGAACTGCTGAGCTTTTCTAAAGTTTCTAAAGGAAGTGGCTGAACTTCTCATTAAACACTGGTTCTATCTCAATTACATAAAACGCGGTAGCAGGAAGTTGTAGGTGGGAAACAAAAATTTAAAGCAAAGTGTTTCAAAATTTAAAATAACTATTAGAAAATTAAAATAATCCCTGCAACATACTCGTAGTTCGAAATTTTGGACGAAAATCTGATCAAACTAAGATATAGTTGTACAAAAAATATACTGTTAATTTATAAGGTATTTCCCTCAGCTTCTTGGCATGCCTTCGTGGTATAGTGGTCAGCTCGTTTGACGCATATTCGAGAGGTCAGTGGTTCCAGTCCCGGGGTGCACTGCTCATTTTTCACATCGTCTGCTTTCAAAAAAATACCTAATGTCTCTACAAACATACACACTTATTTTCGGAGCAGGAATTGCTGTTACGCGCATTGGAGAATTTTAAGACGTATTTTCATGACGTATTCTGTTTAATAATGCACTTGAAACAACGCCTTTCAATTGAATAATGTAAAATATAGCAAAGAAAATCGCATACCTATCTATCAGCATTAAAATTCTTCGTCTCGACTAGGTGATAAAAGCCTTTCAAAATGTAATGTGAATTTAACCTGTCAGTTACAGGAATTTTAAAAAATGCAATACGAGTGTGTATTTGCAGAACTTTGAAGAGGGGTTCTCAGAAAAATACATACACGCGTTAACGAAAGAAAATTTTTTATTATGTTTTAGTACTGAACATAACAGTACAGTAAACCCTTGCCGAACGCCGATTTTCAGAACGCGATATTGCTCTTACGTGTCATATTCATTGTCTCCATTTAATCTGTCCGATGCAAAGTAAGTTATACACGGTATTCTGCACAGCGTCGATCGAGTTGCGATAACAACGTACTTTTTGTGAAGCTTCAGATGTACACGTTACTGAGTATGTTACACCACTGACTCATTAGTCTGATCAAAAGCAACTACAGGAAAACCCTTAGGAGCTGTCACTGGTTAACCGTCAATATTAAAATAAGGGCACATTCGAAAGTTTAGATTTAAATTCGGATTTTAGGCCCATGTGATAAAATCGTGTATAATGAGGTAACAGCATGAAGACCAAAATGTTAAAAACATCTGTGTCGCCCAACATATCAAGTATTATCCAATTAGTGAATTAAAGCATTATCCAGGATATGAAGATGAGCTACTAATTTTTATATGTCTATGCGTGAACTCTGAAAGTAATGTCCATGACTTTCAGAACTAATTCACACCAAAGGATGCAATATTTTCTTTGTCTCCTTCATGGAAAGCTACAGAATATTACATCGCTGTTGGTGTAAATTGTGGCCTATTATCATGTTTGCAGATGACGAATCGAGGGGCAAAGATTCTTCTTTTTTTTAAATATATCTGGCACTTGCGTCACATATCTTGGATTCATCTAAATCTTGGATTCATCAAAATTCTCCACTATAATATTCAGAAGATTCAGTATAATATTCTCACTTCTCACACATCTTGGATTCATCAAAATTTTCCAGTATAATATTCAGAAAAGATTAGTGTCAATGAACAGGAGGTACAGACTCTGATGGTTGTAGACAATTCTCTTCCCGTCTCACTCTCTTAAGATGATGACGAAGTAATCGAACATGTACTAAGAAAGGAGGAAGATGATGAGGAAGAGAGATTTTGAAAATGAAAACAGCAGGTAGAGCATATATAAAGTTATATAGAACGAATATAGTTATATAGAAAGAAGCTGACGAAGAACTGCCATCTTTCGTAAGATTTCCTTAGAAATGTCCATCTGTATCCTTGTAGGATGAAGGTTTATAGCATACACAGCGCATTGTTAAAACTATGGCGACCACCTTATAAGCCAGCAGCCATTCGAATTTACATGCTCTCAAATTGTAACTTTTATAACATTCTTTGATTTTATATTTGAATCAAAAATGCTTAACATTCCTCAACAAAGCTGACAATTTTACATAAATTAAAATCAAATGCAGGATTTTTAAGTTCCATGTTTTCCTGCACTCTAAATCAAACTTTCAAATTTATTGTTTCTTATAAAACTTGTTTTGTCATTCATTTACAGCGTTATATATTGCATTATCTCATAGTATACCGATCAGATTTGTTACAGTAATTTCACTAAGTTTCTTGTGTGAAACATGAAATTTACTAGTTTTATTTTCGCATTAACTTATAAGTTTAGAAATAAAAACGATTTACCAACATTTTTAAAGAAATATTGTCTTGTTACAAATATGGTCTTTTAATATTTCGATTAAAATATTCATTTTAAGACCAGTAGACATAGTTTTTAAACTAAGCAAAGTTCATCAATTTATTTATAAATTAATTTGCCAGTAGGTATAACACTAACGTCCAAAATATTGTTATTTCTGTTTATTAAATTAGCTTTTTTTAAATAACAATTTAGTTCCACCTCAGTGGATATCGGTACCTGTGGATACAAATAGTTTTGCTGGAGATTTTCTAGAGATGATTTGTCAAGCTTCTGGGAAACCACTTCCTACGATATCTTGGATGAAATCTGAAGGTGAGTTTAAATTGCAGAATATAGGTTCTAAAAATTATTATATTTTATTTTACAAAGCATGTTTATGATTTACACTTAAAAACGGAATCATGAAATTTTACTTTTTATATATGCTACGTAAACGTCGCAAGCCCAAAATATTTGCATGAAGTCTATTTTATTTCTGTCAGCTTTTGTGAAACTGTCAGTAAAATACAAACTAACTCTTAAACTAGATATAAGAGAAACCATAAGCAAAAAATGACAATTTAAACAGAAATATAATAGATTATGCCTAAATAATATTTGCTTTAACTTCAAATAAAGCATGCTACATTAAAAAAAGGTAATAATGTTTTCTAGATTAGTTTCCCAACAAATATTACCTCAGAAGTTAATTTCTGTAGTTTTGCATGTATAATCGAGTTATATATTTTATTATGCATTTTAGATAAGTTTTCTAAATCTAGTATTTGTATATAAAAGGGTATAAAAAAATTTGAACAACAACAAATTACGTGAGTGCTAGTACTTATTTGAATCTCCAGCGTTTCGTAGAATCATTTCTGCCAGAATCCTTGCTTACGAAAAGGATCTGTTTGAAAGACATTATAAGAGCCTAAATAAATATTTTCTGGTGTTTTACCTCCCTTTTACTCTCTTTCCCCTCCCCTTAAAATAATTTCAGAATTTTTATTAAATTCTCCTAATAGAATTGTCTCATCGGATAATACATAATTAAGAAAGTCTTTACGCTTATTTATAAACAGTGCATTTATTTTAGAAGGCCACAGGTATATATACAATACTCAAATAATGTAAGATGCACAAAATTCTCCAGTATATTTTATGGTAGAATTTATTCGTTACAGTATAGTAATTACACTGATGGCATTCAATAAATGTTCAGCGTAATATCTACAAATTACAAAAAGCAAATATGATATTCTTAGTTAGAAGAGCTACTTTAGTTTTTTTTTTACTTACTCCAAACCATAGAACTTGTATGAAACGTATTGCGAGTTTTCACCTGAAGTACGTAACAAAAAAATCTGTTTTCTATCTCATAATTTTTTTCTAAAGCCGTGCTTTTTTTACTCCAAAGGCGCTTTGTCGCTGAAGGACTATTGTTTTCGATTTTGCGTCGAATCACTAAAAGTGTTGTATCACATTTCAAACTGTTGACACCAAATATTGTAGCTCTGTATTATATTTAAATAAATTAAGTGATGGAGAATCTGCATAAATGTATGTGCATTTCTCCAAATGGGATAAAACAACGGTACCTAGAGCCACCCAATTTTGAATAACGTACGTTTCCACCAGAATATGAGCATCTGGAAGCCCAAATTTGGAATTTGCTTTATTATCTATTTTATAGTTTATAGAACTTTAACGAATTTTTGATGAACAAACTCAAACGATTTAAAAGCGAGCAATGGCAACACTGTACGGGAAAAAAAACCTTTTTATCTCCAGCTCGCGGAACTGTGTATCAAAAATGCTAAAGACGGACTCATTTTAAAATAAGTTTGCGACATTCCTGTTGAACTGAATTTTAGGGTTTAAGTGCAAAGAACCTGATATTTAATAAATAAAGGTAACACACAAAATGTTAATAAAACGCCCCTTTGGACGAAATTTAAAATCTGAAAACTTTCAAATTTTTCTTTCTATCTTTCTTTCTTTTTTTTTTTTTTTCATTTCGAAATTCCTTTTAAATTCGAAGTGTAAAAATATTTACTTGTTATGCACCCATTAATTATTAATTAGTTTATTTAAATCTTTTTCATGAAAACAAAGCTTGCAATAAATTAACATCAACAAATCAAATGCAATACAGGAAACCAGTTTTTGATTTAAGCATATAGGAGGCATATTTCAATACATTAAGGCATCTTTCATTACCAATTAACGATATCATCCAAATGAACTGTAAAAGCTATCAACTTCTTTCCAGGGATCGAAGGATTTGTGCCGCTGCTTCCAACCGAAGATATACATATTCCATCCAATGGAAGCTTTATCATTATGAAAGTAAGAAAATCGCATGAAGGTCTATATCAATGTACAGCAACAAATTCCATTGGTCAAAGTTTGAAAAAGGTAGTTTCGCTCAGCGTATCCGGTAAGTTTGAGTTTATCATGAAAACTTTTATTTAAATCTATTATTTTTCTCATATTATGATAAAATATGTGCGCTAAAATGTTCGATAACTTCATTCTGTTTAATAAATCTAGTAGCGTGTTTCCAGCTTATAACACAGAATTAGACGATCTAGGTTTAAATATATTAGCAACTTCAAAATCAGTCTATGCCAAATTATTAGCAATGGTTGTCTCACAGGATTACAGTTATTATGTCAATACGTATCATATTATATTTTTCAATATAATATCTTTGATAACTCGAATGTTTTTTTCTTAGCCGACTCTAAGTTTACTTTGGCAATTATTATTGATTTTTTGTTATAGTACCTTTTAAGCGTATATAAATATAGTGAAACTTCCAAATCGCAAGGTTTCATTTAGTATGGTTACCTTTCATATTAAAGGTATTATTGTTTTCTACATCAAGATAATTTATCTTATCAAAAACCACTAATGTTTTTCATCTTGTCAAAAGCCACTAACGTTTTTCATCTTATCAAAAGCCACATATAACGTTTTTACTGCACGTTTCATGGCTTTTATTTTCAGTATTACCTTTATGTAACTAACGTGTTGAAATTATAATGATCTCAGTAAAATGGCCATGTTTCAATACTGTAAAATTATCTCAAGGTCATGTTACCTTAGAAATTTTACAATATGTAATAGTATTTTCTTAGAATTTAAAGTACGGCAGTTTAGAAATAAAGGAAATTCTGGTGTTACATCTGACATAACATATTATTTTTCACGCTAAATACGTTAAAGATTCAGCATTTATGAACTCAATAAGCCAGTTTTCAAAGTAGAAGTATAAGAAAATAAATATACAATAACAGTTAAAAAACGTAG
>KK120142.1:22993-127115 GCA_000611955.2 Stegodyphus mimosarum
AAAGTTATTTATTTATAAAATAGTATGTAGGCTACAATTCAAAAACAGATAAATTCATGATATTTTGGTACAGTTAATTTTTAAAAATGAAAATAAATATTTGGTTCAATCTTAGTTTGAGGATTTGACGATATGTGGCGCTAATGTATATCTTGTCGAGTCATAAACGAAAAGGTGGAGTCTTGTTCGAAAATGGACGCTTAGAACTAGCATTTAGATAAATAAATGGAAAGTAATTCATTTCTATTTTACTTGTCGATTATTTGTATGGCTTATTTTGTATTCCCTTAAAGTTCATTCACTGTTAAAGAGTTCTTGATCGTATGAAAGATGAAAAACAACAGATTTAACACAAATCTCTTAGTGGCGTCAGCCCTCTGGATCTTCCAAAAAACACTAGCAGGTGAGTGCTTACTTTTTTATGATAAATGATTATTATTTACATTTTTAAATGCATATTGAATGAAAGAGAAATGGTCCTTTAATTATAATAATTTTTTTATTAAAATTTGTTAAAATAATTTTTGTGACGAAAAATGTAGACTTTTGAAAGCATCACACCGCATATTATGCTATAAACCATGTTGATAATAGAAGTATTGATTTTTTATATGTTATGATAGTTGGAAAAATAATTTTAATTTAATTTCACAACATAAAGGTTAATTGTGGAGCATTATCATTTGGCGAGGTTAGTTTTAGAATCTTTGTGAGATTTCGACTCTAACGCTTATGAAATTTATTTATGCATATAAATTTAGTGAGCTGCAAGAACTTATAATAAAAATAATTCAGATATAATTTAATTTTGTTAAATAAATATTGTTTAAAAATGTAACACAAATTTCAGCTATCTTGCACAATTATTTATAAAAAATGGCTATCATTTCTAACTTAAAATAGTATTTTATTTCCTTTGACTCCTGAATTTTTTTCCCTTCAATTCATAAAATTTATTGAAATGCATGAAAGGAAATTCATAACAGTCAGAAACCTTCTTTGAAAATTAGATCGTATTGTAAATGAAAAAAATGAAGCATATAAAATCTCATTACGTTTCAATATAAAATTCGTTAAAAAATCTCTCTTAGTTTTTATATGCAGAATTATATATTTTTATACGCTACATTTACAATTGCAGGATTTTTAAAATTATTGTGGACTTTTAATTATGAATATTATTATTAATGAAGTATTGTTGACCTTTTCTGCTAATTGTTTTTAACCAATTAAAAATCATTTCGAAACGATTGTTTGTTTCATGAATGTTAGAAACAATTTTAGAACTGAATTTCACACACACAAAATAAATAAATAAATAAAATAAAATAAAATAAAACACTTGATCTAAATTATTACATTAAAATTAACTTTTAAATATTTTTAATGCAAGAAAATAATTTATAACTTGCAGATACAGGTAAAATTATTTACAGGTTTACAAATTAAAAACAAAACAATTTTAATATCGCAGTTTTTCGAGGAAAAATTATTGGATTTCAGTGCAGTTCATTTAAAGCTTCTCCTGATATTTACAGTAGACTCCCGATTATCGTGTTCACGGTTAACCTAAAATCACAGTTAATCTGATAGGAGTTAAAAAAATCTCAGGAAACAGAAACAATATATTCCAGATTATGTACAACTAAATTGCATGCTCCTATGGATAAATATACTCCTAAATATTGTGATACCATGGCCTGTCATGGCTGTTATCCATCTCATTTTCTTGGCCTATTTGTATTTCCTGGAGAAACTGCTTTATTCAGATGTTTTGTGATAGTAACTTATAAGGTATTTCTTCCTTCTTGTTAGCATGCCTTCGTGGTGTAGTGCTCAGCACGCTCGGCGCGTATTCGAAAGGTCCGTGGTTCGAGTCCCTGCGAGGGCATTGCTCATTTTTCACAAACTTTTCTATCGTTTCGCAATAAACAAAGTTAATTTTTAATACAGTACCAGATTGATTCTCAGCCCATGTAATCCACCCTCGTTTAAACGGGAGTTGAGTGTATTCCTTTATTTTCCACAATCGGAGTTTTCAATTTACGAATCATACAAGAAGTATGTAACTTTCTTCTGATCTTCAATATTCAGACAACTTTGATAGTTTTGGAAAAATCATTAATACGTTTTTTACAATTTTAGATCATCCCAGGATACAAGCATTTAATTTCCCTAATGACGTAATCGTGGGTCAAAAAGCAAGCGTTTCTTGTACAGCCATAGCCGGAGATCCTCCTCTGCAATTCCGATGGCTAAAAAATGGAAAAGAAATTTCATCGGGTGGCCAGATAACAATCCGAACTTTAGTAGATGTCTCAGTTTTGGTGATAGAAACTGTTGATGCTTCATCTAGTGCAAATTACACATGTTTCTTGAATACGCCTTTGGGGACAGATTCGTATTCGGCTGTTTTAGAAGTAAAAGGTATTTGTTTTGATTAATCTTCTTATACTCCATTATAATATTTTACATAACATGTATAAACAACGTGTAATGTTATCTAAAAGGAAAATTGTTATAGCATATTAAAAAAATTAGCTTGCTTGAATTTTTTATGTCTGCTTAAAAACAAATTTGAAAGATCATTTCGGTGGCCGTAAAATTAGATTTTAATATCGTTATTAAGTATTATAGAAAAGCATTATATTTATTGGTTTTAAATGAATTAACTATTCATAGTACCATAATTTGCACTACAACTGGCATGAATTTGTAATTTAAATTAGCTTTACTTTCTTCTTACGTTCAGATAATTATTTTTTTTCCAAATCATAGAATAAATAAAGCATTATAATTTTAAATAGCAGCTTTTATAATTTTAAATGCATAGCTTTTGATCAGTTTATTCTGTGACATAATAGACTAGACGCAGTTCCAAATGTTTGCAGCTCAAATTTTTGAAATATCACAATTTAAGTAACCTTGAACGACCTAAACAATAATCATAAAAAGCAAAGTATATGTATTACTTGTGAATATCGTAAAGCGGCATATTCTCGTATTTAGCTTTTTAAATCCTCGTGCGAAGTAAAGAAAGTATTGTAATCGCGAAAAAATTCGGATACCATATTTCAACGAAAATATTTATTTTGAGGGCTATCGAATGCAATTAAATGATATTTTTGCGTGACATCTGTACGTAAGGACAGAATAAAGCACTCCTTTTACTCAAACGAATGATAAAATCGACTTAAAGGGGATTCAGAAGAGATTTTTTTCATGGCACGTACGTATAGACATTTTTTTGTATCTATGTATGTATCTTGCATAATCAAAAACGAGTAACCTCAGAGCGTTGAAATTTTGTATATAGGATTGCTGTAACATGTAGTTGTGCACTTCCGTTTCGTTTGCAATCGGCCGCACCAAAAGTATATAAATATATACATGCATACCCACTTTGTTACTCGGCTCAATGAGCTCAAATCTTTTATTCTTATATGTTGGTAAATTGTGCATTTTTGCTTTGAAAAGGATTGAATTATGTAGTTCTTATCTTCCGGTTAAGTTTTTTATGCCGTTTGGTTAATCTGCATGCAATAGTCGTAGAATTATCAGCAATTTAAATGTTGTTTAAGGGCAACTAAGCCTAATTTTTTTTTCAATAACAGCCAAATTTCTTTACGTTTGAAACTTAGCAGAATGGTGAATTAAGTCTATCTTCAGTGTCTTTTTGCCGAGTGGCAATAAAACGAAACTTTTAGTTTTGTGCACCGAAAAGTCTGCTTTCTTGCTGCTGGACAAATTGATTGTTTTTGGTTAGAAACTGTAATTTTAATTGTAAAAATTGTTTTAACTCTATTTGGTGTTTTATGTTTTTCTATAGTTTTCAGTTTTTAATGAAGATATTTTGGGTTTTTATGTATTTTTGCCTTGCCGAGAAGTGAGAACTGAATTAATTGAATGGGAAATACATCTCTAATGAAATTCGAGGAAATAATTTAAGTGAAATGCAGGAAGAAATATGTATAATTTAATATTCCGTACAAGATTCTAATATAATAACAATAATTTAGTTCTCACATTTTAATGTCATACTTTCAGAAGGTCATTCTGTTTTCTATTTCCAAAGCAATTTCCATAATCGTGCATTTTCCATGGAAAAGCTGAAAAAAATTTCTGAATAAAGTTTTAAATAATATTAAAAATGTTGTCCTATGTTGTTGTAAATTTTTAAATTAATTTTTATATTTTTAATTTTTATAGCCTTTCAAGCATTCAAATATAAATTGATGACAATGAAATATGATCGTGTTAATTTTTTGTAAAAAATTAAGATATGTATGACAATTTTTACGTATGAATGTTTTCGTGTTAATTTTAAATAGTTCAATAAGATCCGACTTGAAAAACTGTCTACAAACATTCAGTTTTTTACTTGACTGTGGTATTTCGTAGACGACCTCTGTTTATTCTTCTACTTATTATGTAATTTTGTATTACTGGAGTAAAACTGCAAGGTTTACGTTAAAAAACTATTAAAATAAAAGAAGTATTAAATGTTTTCATGAATTTCAGAGCCTAGTAAATGGGAAAACACACTGCATGATCAAGATGTAAAAGCTGGAGAAAATATCACTGTCCCATGTAAAGCAGCTGGGCTGCCTGCTCCGAAAGTAACTTGGAAAAAGAAGATTGGTAAATAAAATTTTTGAATTTAAATTTCATGTGTATTGAGCTTTCGAAATAAATTAAGCGTATGTTAGAAATAAAAGCTAAATTAATAATCCAGTAATCATCGTAATTGGTGTCTGTACCATTTTTTCAATATTTCTTCCCAAATTTTACAAAGTGCTATAACTGATGAGTTAGATTTGCTTGTTTTTTCCAAAAGCCAAAAAATACGTCCATATTAGCGAAGGATTCAAATACTTTTCACAGCCAAAAATGATTGTGCATATCAAACAAATAAGCTTATGAGGAATAATTTAAGACAGAGAAATAAAGCTACGTGCTTTATCTCTTGAAATAAGATCAGCATTTTTCGAAATTATTGCCAAATAAAAATCAAATTTTGTCAGTAATTATAGCTGCTTTAATACTTCACTAGTGAAAGAAAATTACTAAAAATTCGTTTTTTTTTCTTTGTAAAGTACATTTTAAATTTATACCAGTTATTTTCATCTTTCCTGTCTTGAGATTAAAACAAGTTCAACGAACTTCGAGAGAGTTAGGATTCCCGAGTAACGCTCGTCTGCCTTTGGGCTACGTCTCTCTAAGCTGATGTTACGCTCGCCCGTATTATTACGTACCTTTTGATAGTTTGCCGGCTAGTTTAAGATTACGGGCCAATTACGTTAGAATTGTGTTAGCTTCAGCTAAATCTCTTAGTCATTAGTTAGTTCTTATTTCTTACTTTGTAAGCCAAAGTGGAAGCTTTGCTGTATTCTCGAAGAAAGGGGCCGACTGTTAATATTATTTGAGTGAAAAAACTACTAAACTCAGTGGCGCAACAGCCCTACTGGGCCACGGCCTGCAGTGCCCTTTTTCTGCATTCTTGACCTTTGTACCCTGAAGTGCATCAGCATATGCCCTGGCAAATGGTCAGTTTATAGCAGGACCCCAGGTGTTTAGTCCCCAAGCGAACTTGGTACGCATTTTATCGATCCACTTAAGGGATAAAAGGCTGAGTCCACCTTGCCCAGTCCGAGGATCGAACCGTGGACCTGTGGTGCAGCTGCGCGAAGCGCAAGCCACTTCATTAGCGGGCGGTATTATTTGAGTGACTAAAGGGTAATTAACCCTTCTTGAGTTCTTTGAACTAAGCGATAATTCCCTTACCAGTTTATAAGGTATTTCTGCCACTTTCTTAGCATGCATTCGAGGTGTAGTGGTTAGAACACTCGGCGCCTATTCGAGAGGTTCGAGTCCCTGCGAAGACATTGCTCACTTTTCACATCTCTTGCTTTCAAAAAATACCTAATGCCTCTACAGTGGCACCCCAACTAAATAAAAAAGGCGGTGGATGATGATTCTTCACCACCAGGATTCGGCGATTGGGTCCCCTAATCCCCAGTCACCCTTTAAAAGGGGAATCATGTAAGCTATTTCTACCATCTTTTTAGCATGCCTTCGTGGTGTAGTGGTCAGCACGCTCGCCGCGTATTCGACAGGTCCATGGTTCGAGTTCCGGCGAGGGCAGCTGCTCATTCTTCTCTCTCCTGCTTTCAAAAGATACCTAATGTCTTTACAACTTCACTAGGTTCCTCTACATTTCATTTAACAGGACAAAAGTGAGGAACTCTATATCTTTATAAGTTAGAAAAACGAATGTGTTCAAGATTACTTGAGGATTCAACTGAAATTTCGTTGTTTTGAAAATATTTTTCTGAATTTATGTGCTCAAGAGCGTTTTAAAATTTATTTGGTTTATAAATTTTCGCAATTAAATTAATTATATATTACTAGACACACTGCGTAAGCTAAGAATAAATATGTTTTCCTTCAGGATAGCGTTTAGTTCTAAAGGCTTTGAAAGTCTTAATCAACGATAATCGTCGATCATCGATATTAACGTCTTCGATATCATCGATATTAGTGTGTCAATTTCAACGTAAAGAAAAGCTGGATACCTTAGAAGTTGTTTTATCTAATCTTTTTATGCCCAATGATAGAAATCAAATATGTTAACACTTTGTCAGTCACAAAAATTAGAAATGTACTTTCTTTTTGAAACAGAACAAGATTTATTATGTTGAAAATAATCTCAGAGCAGCATTACAAACAATTATTTATCACAGTTAATTTGCTTTGCCATCCAATGAATCAAAATTAATTTGCTTTACCAATTTGATAATGATGATGAGGATTGTTATAGGACATTTATACATTTCTTAATAGCTTATTTACAATAATTGGAGAACTTTCGAACTTTTTTAAAATTACTACATTTAGTTAACTTTCAGATATTCAATTTAATTTCTATAATTTTTTAATTTATGCATTAAACTGTTAAAGTTCTTTCTCTTATATTAGATAGCGAATCCGAAATTTATACCACTGTGGAACAACAACTGCAAACACCCGGAGTAAGTCGTCTTCTGCTACCGAATTCTAAACCAGGGGATAGTGGTTACTACTTATGTGAAGCCAACAACAATGTTGGAAAACCTATAACGAGAACAATTTATATCAACATCTTGGGTAAGAAGGAAATAAAGCTTTTTATAATTGTATGTTAATTTTTTTCATATTTTAAAATATTCATTATGTATGGAATGAGCAATACGCCGAATACGATTTTACTTCTTTTACATTAAGGAAAGAAATTACTTTTTGGTTTCTTTCATAAATATATATTTTCTATGTATGATATAAAATAAAAAGGTTTTGACTTTTATATTGAAATGAACTAAGATTTTTAAGATAATTTGTTATAAATTATATGTTTTTCAAAAATATGTTGATACTTTGCTTAAACGTAAATTAAATTTTTTAGATTAATCTTTACTTATGAATAAAATTTTCTCATTACGCAAAATAAAATTAATTTTCTATCTTACATTAGTATCATTTTTCAAGTTCAAGATTGGTTTTTCAATTTCAAGAATGTGTTTTAATGCTGTTCATTTTCTGTAATCTATCTGCGAATTACAATTTTTAATACAATTAAAAACAAAACAAAGAAGCTGCAAACTAATTCTTATACTGATTCTTGTGACGCTAAATTTATTTTTAAAATGAATTTTAATGTTATTTAAAAAGAGACGTATATTCATGTACTATGCCATAAAAGCAAAGTACTATTCATATTCACTATAAACAGTGCAGTATAGTTCTACATTTGTGTATTAGGTATATTCTTCCTCCTTTTCGCGTCCCTTCATGGTGTAACTGGAAACACGTCCGAGCGTAACCGGGAAGACCGGAATTCGAATCCCGGCGAGGGCACTGCAAATTTTTTACGTCTTCTGCATTGATAAACCTAATGAATATACAACTTGATTTCAATATTGATGACAAATTTTGCCTCTTGATACCGAATGTTAGCAATATGATAAAATGGTACTTTCTAGTAAATAATTAGCTTTTACAAATGTTAATAATGAGTGATTATTTTGTGGTAGTATATGATTTTTGGCATTGCATCAGAATTTAGATATTATGACTTCTGAATTGAATATAATGAAACATACAGGACTCGAGTTCTAATGTTCATTGTATTTGTAACTCAACGTATGACTACATAAAAGAAACTGTATTTCTAGAAAAAACAACATATTGATACATAATGAGTTCAAAGCACATATATTATCAACAATTTTGTTAACCATTTGAAAATTTTTCAAGTGCAAACATTAATCAATATTTCCTTTAAAGCGTTGAAGGGGATTCTTGCATTCTTATCTTTGACGAAATTATCGTTACTTCAACATAAAAAAAACATTGGCGATTTTGTGATAAGTGTTTCATAAATTATGAAAAAAGAGAATTCACAATAATTCTTACGGAAATTAATTCGTAAATTAAATTTATCAAACGTATTGCATATTTAAGATATTGAAACGATTGCTCAAAATACGAATTTAAATATTAAATATACATAGCTTGATCTTTGCATATATTTCATATAAGTTATTTATTTATTGTATAATTTTTTTCTTTGCGCAGTTATTGTTTTATTTTGTGCTTTGTAAAAATGACCATCCGTAATAAATACTGAATGGATTATTGGTTATGGTGTTTAATTGTGTGTTTAAAATTACCACTTGTATATGAAAATGCATGAATATATGGATCCCTTGGTTCTCATAAATTGTAACGAAACTTGATTGACATCGAATTATATAAAATATAATTCTAAATATTCTAGCTTAAAATTAATTTGGAAATTTTTTGCATTATCTCTTTGTACATAGTATCTTTTCTTAGTAACTCTGTGAAGTTTAAATTGAATAAGAAGAAATTCGCTTCATGATTATTTTACGTATGGGCAAATAATATCGCTACTAATATGATCTTTGTGAAACATAATATTCTATAACCCTTTTCTTTTGCGTACATCATGCACGATAAGTAACTGCTTTCACTATCAATCACTGCTTTCACTATCAATTTGAATAGTGAATGACCATTCAAATTGGAATTGCCTACTTTCAATTACTATTGTTGAAAAAACTGTTAAGAATTTTTTTTCTTCTGTCTATCACTTTATTAGCAGAATGGAACACAGTTTTATGAGAGTAATCCATAAAACACAAAAAGGAAAAGTTATATATATTACAGTTAATAAAGACTTTCTACAATGCTAGCGTAACAAGACTATAAACATTATATTTTTGAAAAGCAAATTTCTTAAATAAAGAAATATATGTATAAATACTCATATTCATAAAATTTTTAAAAGTGCTGAAATTCGAATAAAGTACTTTAGATGAATCTGACATGTGAAGAATATTCCTTTCTGGGTATTTCAGGATGTTCCCAAAGCATACAATATGCATTATATACAATATTTTTTAAATATTTGTCACTCACTTCCAATTTTATTGCCTTCATATTGGCGCATGATTTTAAATAGCAACACGAACAAAATAATTCATTTAAAAACGGTAAAAGGCGGCTGTTTTTGAACAAAGAATTAATTTACAAAATGCACTCGGATTACGATAAATATGAATAAATGCATCTGCTACTGTAGTAAGTCAATAAAGCTCCATTTTTGTTATACTTACATAATTGTCCGTGTTACTTTTCAGGGTTTTATATCATATTGAAATAAAAAAAGGTATTGTAAGATGTACGAAAATTTGTAAATTTAAACTAGATTTTCTTGAAGAAATGAATTCTTAGTTTCGTAACTTTCGCATGCCCGCATTCATGTGTGTTTTGCATATTTTCACATAATTCATTTTATGCTACTTTATACTGCGTTTGTCCTCATTTAACGTTATTTCATATTTCTGGTTAAGAAGAAATCTTGAAAATAAGTTTAGTTCAAAAATCAAACCAGTGAGGGCGCTAGTGCCCATATCTACATCTGCCACTAATATAGTTGAGAAGCCGCCATTTAAATAGAATACATACAACTTGATGGTTGTGGATAATTTTAGCGAATAATTTCTTTTATTTTCTTTTACATATTGAACATAAACTCTAAATGTAACAAGGTCTGTTTAGATTATTGAGCATCAGTTACACCCATTTTGATCAAGTTTTTTTCAGCGTCGTTTGTTAAGCATCAAAATGTCGCTCAACATTTCATTCTTGCTTATTGCTGTGGTCTTCCGCATCCTGGATATACATGGAATATTAGGTAAGAATAAAATTTTATTTCTTCTGAATGTAGCAAATAGAAAACAATAGCTCCTAATTCTCTATTTATCAGCTAAATTTTAAATAAACTATAAGTATAGTAACATTACCGCAATTAAAGTTAACTCAGTATTACTTGCGCTTATAATTTGCAAACCGAAAACGTACCACATCCTCAAGAAGACTGAAACTGATTCCCTGTTCTGATTTCATAATTTGTGCTAAGAAATACAGTGTACGTTATTTGCGATAACTGTAAGAGTTTTAAGTAGTCTAATAGTTTAAATATGCTAATAAATTCATAAGGTTTGAGAAACGTTAAGACAACTTTTATGAATAAGTTTCTTAGGATAATTTATAATTTAATTATAAAATAGTAACTATTTAAATTTAAAATGTATTTAAAATTACCAAGCTTTGCTATAAATGCTAACGTTAGTTTTGCTTCACAGGAATAACTTTTTAAACATCAAGCATTTTAACTTATATCAAGTAGTTTTAAGATAATGTTTACTACATGTATTTTCATGCAATAAAATTTTATTTTTATCCGAGTTGAGCAAGGAATACAAATATATTAGACTAATTTTAGTAAAAAATTATAAAAAAAATATTTTCAGAAAAATTTGACTTTAAAATGGAGTATACTTTAGTTTAAAAAAATTATAGTCATTTTAAGTTACAGTCTTATATGAACTTTCCTGCTTCTGCCGATACTAGGCTCCGGCAAAACGGTAAAAATCAGGAAGATAATTTTAAAGAAAATAAATTAAATGACTTTCTACACATTTGTTCTTGATACTTTTTAATCTGAACGCTTAGCATATGCAATACGCTATTACAAATTACTTTTTGATTAGTTCAGTTTAAATTTATTCTAAATTATTGGTTTAATTTATTTAACATTCATTACGCGCATTAAGTTTGACTTGAACAAAAAATAAAAATATAACAAATTTACGAAGCTCAGTATTAGTTACCAAAAGTTTTGAACTTCAAAAAAATTTTCAAATAATTTTAAGATTTGGTTTTAAATATTGGTATTTTTTAAAATATTCAAACTTTTACTCAAATTCAATATTGGATACATTCGCAGAAGAATTCGCAGATTTCGCAGAACTGTGTTGAATACTTATTGAAGAAAAAATTTTAAATGCATCATACGTAGAACTGAAAAGGCGTTTTATTTTTCTTCTGTTTAAATCAAAATTAATTGGAACATTAAAGCTTATTGTTATATTTAAAATTTATTGCTATTCATGAATATTTAAGTTTCTTATTTTAATTAATGTTTAGTCGTTTGAAAATATTGTAATTAATATTTTATCTCTTGATTATACTAATATCTAAAGTATACTAAGAAATCCTAAAAACTGTTTACGCTATTTGATTTTTAAAGAGTGTGTTGAATTCCATTATAAAAAATTTTGAATAACAAAAATATAATAGCTTAATACTATTTTTACAATAATATTTTACTAAATTAAATGGGGCCTGAATATTCACTGAAAGTTATGTTGGTCTTATATCACGTTATTATTCTGAGAATTATAATGTTTATTTTACATTTAAAAAGTACTAAATGTAGCTTTTTGTGTTGAGGTTATTTACAGTATAGCATGCAAAGGCAATAAATTTTAAGAAAGGCTACTTAATTAATTAAAATTTTAAATAAATAAAGATGTTGTCACAGATTAATTTTATTAACTCCTATTCAAATCATGATGTGAAAGTATTTCTCTTTGTAAATCTACAAGGGCTACTAACAAAACGCATTATTGAACGACTAATATTATATCTTTTATAATGAACAATTATTTTAAGAAATCTTGTGAAGTTTGCAATTTTAGTAATAACGATTGTTTAATAATTTTACAGGAGATAATCCACTAAAAATACTTCCTTTCTCGTTCCCAACATGTGTTATTGGAAAGAGAGTCATTGCTACGTGTGCTACGTCTACCGGCGAAAAGGTGGATTTCAGATGGCTGAGGAATGGAAAGAATATAGCAACAAGAAAC
Source organism: Stegodyphus mimosarum (assembly GCA_000611955.2). NCBI lineage: Eukaryota > Metazoa > Arthropoda > Arachnida > Araneae > Eresidae > Stegodyphus > Stegodyphus mimosarum. The sequence goes on from KK120142.1 coordinate 35,272, forward strand.
AATGTAAAATTCAGGTCTTTTCCTGATCTCTCTACTCTAGTCATAGATCCACTTACAGAAGAAGACAGTGGAAATTATACTTGTATTGTTTCAGCAAGAGGAATAACAGAAAGTTTCACAACTGCTCTTGATGTTTTGGGTAAGCATGCGTTTTCTTAATTGTTACTTATTTCTTTATTTTATTTATTTAACTCTTAGCGCAGGCTGTAATAAACTTGCAAGGAACCAAAGCAAAGGCAATTAATGGAATGTTTTGAATTTTCTTTCATGGACATTGTTTCTTAATTCAATAATAATGATTTTAAGACCAGTTTTAGCTAACAGACCTGTTTTAGGTTACATATGATTTCAAAAACTGAAGTGATGTTTAAATTTATTTTGCTTTTTAGTCACATTTTGGTGCGTTCTTGGTACCATTAATAACAATATTATTTAAAAACAAGAATTTATTTCACTGGTTTAGAAATTATACTGACTTCTTTTACCTTTGAAACTCAGCTACAGCTAAATTTTTCAGATTAAATCTGAAACATTTATTACACGTTAGTAATAAGCATATTTCACAGAGCTTTAAAATCTCAAATATATATCCAGCCTTCCAAAATATTTAAATAACACTAGATTGTTGGTTCACAATATCAAGTATCTCAACTTGTCATAAACTATGAAAAAATCAAAGGTTATCAAAAATCAGCTAACTCCAGCATTTGAACTATTAAATCTAAGCGTGGAACATTGTTCATCATCATCTTACTTGACTCTTTGCATTATTTTCCTCGGGTCGTTTTTCGAGCGGGTCTTTTTACCAGATAAATAAATCTTTGAGCAGATAGTATATTTAAATAACTGACTCTGAAAATCGTTAAAAATCATTTTTAATAGCGATATACAAATGCTCACATACGACTGGTAATTCTAGGTTCTAGTGTAGGAAAGAGTACCCTTTGATTTGGCGTCACATACCAACGCTGGTACCGGTTTTCTTGTAACTCAGAAATGACCTGCTTGCCCAATGTTATGGCAGCTATTTTTGTTTGTTATGTGCCAATGCTTTTCTGAAGTGTAATATGATTGGAACTTTTTAGTTTAGTGATCGAGGGCTACATGATTTTGAATTTTGACCGCGTTTTGTATTATTGGAATTTTTTCTGTTAATTGACCTTGATTTTCATTAGCTCGCTGTTTCTGATTATTCCTTGTAGGTCACTTCCACAAAGAAGTATGTCTGTTAAGATAAGTATTCTTTTTTCGCATGATATAGAGCAAAAGGGTAGTAAACTGATTGATGTACGAATGAAGGTTTAATAAATTGTCAGTATGAATGTCAAGTTGTAAGAAAGATATGTAGATATGCGTCTGGTGGAGCTTAAGGAATACTCGAATGGCTATGGGTGTTCAGATTCTATGGGTTTGTTTCGAGGAAGGTGCCCAAAACTGGCTCTAATACCAACACTATTGATTGAAGATTGGAGCACAATTACATAGAAAAGATTAATATAATTTTCTATTTCTTTTTGTTCAATCACATTCCCCCTTTTAATTTGACACAGAAGTTGGTTTTCCGAAAGTAATTAGCGATAGTTAGATCCTTTATAGAGATTTGCTTGGTTTCAGGGCACGGCGGGGTCGCTGGACGTCCTGGCCGGTCTGTAAAAGTCATAAGGCGAGTTTAGGCTTACTAGGAGGGTGGACCGTGCCATACAAGCACCTCCCTAGTTCACGTTTTGTTTTTCCTTGAACGTTTTTCTATCTTACTTTATTTTCCAGTTCATTACTATGGTTTGGGGGCCGGCCAGGTTCCCAGTTGCTCACGTTCGCGCGTTGGAGAAGGGACCATTTTTTTTATCATAAAGCCTTTTATAAAAGACCAGGAGGATCAAAGGCTTCCCTTTACCTCACTTCACCTCTTGTAATTTTTCTATGAAAATCACCAACACCATTGGGAGAATGTGGAGCCACACTAAGCGCGAGTTTCTCAATCGGGGTTTTTAACAGTCGTCAAATGGCATTTTTTACGGCGTCGCCAGTATTGGGATTATGAGAAGGAGGATCTATTTCGTGACTGCATGATTTGCATTATGTATGCGTAGCAGTCATCTGATATTGACGATGAGACATAGTCAAGAATATACGAAGTGAGCAATTTTGTTGTTTTTGCAACATACGATTTCAGCGTTGTTTTGGGTGACAGCCATTTTGGAAGCATAGCTTCTTGGCATCATTCTCGGCGCCACAAAAATTTTCATAAATATCAAAGAGCATCCGACTGTAAACATTTATCAATTTTTATAGTGTCACTAATGGAGTTTGGTGGTTTCATTCTCATCATCACCAGGATTCAGAATTAAAAGAAGAAACTGACTCTTGCTCTAAATTTAGATCTACATTAATAATTCATCATAAAGCTCTGAATTTTAATTGCTCTTGCAATTCAAATGGTGATAACTGAATCTTAATAAGTAGTGAAAACTCAGTTCAGGGCTTGAATCGACGCATTCTGATACACATTTTCAATACACTCAATTTCATTCTGATGATATGAGCTGCTCGTTGAAAGTAAATGCTAATCTGGAAACTATGCTCACTGATTAGAGGATTATTATTGTTATTTTAATTATCAGTTAAATGATTATTATTATTTAAATTAATTTATTAATCATTTAGATCTTTACTATAACTTATTCTTTCTGATTTCTCACTAAAATGCAAACCAGTTTGAGAGTATTTAAGCTAGGATTGTTTGGATAATAAAACGGAGAATGTTTGTGACAATCGAGGCCACGTTACTGAAGTGGCCAGCTTTGTTAAGATTGTAATTAATCGGCTTTGCTTTATTACTGCTAACATTTAACTGTTACGCGGCGGAGAAGTTCTGAGAAAACTCAGTTTTAAAATAACTTGTGTAGTCCTTGGCTATTAGGTTAAGTTTTAATTTGAATTTGACTGTTATTTTGCGTTAAATATCCATAAGTGGGGGTTGATCTTGTCCAGCACGAGATGAGCAGTTTATGTTCAAGTTCTGATTTAAAAGATTATTTTAACTTTCTCAAATCTCTGTAGTTAACTTCAGACCAAGCAATAATTCGCTCCAGGTAGGATTTGATACCAGTTTATGCTACCAATGAAAGTCAAACTCTAAACGGTTTTCAGTCTGTGTCTCGGGGTGTAATAATTTATTTTAGTTATCTGAAAGCGAATATAAAATTGAGCTTTGAAGTTAACGCATCAAATATGCAAATTAGATAACGTGTTTAGTAATGGACGTATGTTGTAATTCGAGCGTTAGTGTCACGCTGCATAAGAAGACGCCGCTAAATGAGAATACACTCAAAATTCGTAGTTAATGTGTATTCTCAATGTGATTAGGATTCATTAGCTATGATTTAAAGATATCATTTAAGTGGCAGACAAAAAAATGGAAGCTTGTTTGTAGATTCATAGAAGAACAAACGCAAATGGAAGTTGCTTCATAAATAAATAACCATCAAACTGTCATATCAAAGATTTGGAACCTCTTTTTGACCAACGAGTGAAATAGTAAACAGCTTAGTTAAAGGAAGACAAAAGCAACGACTGCAGCCGAAGATAGTTTTCAGCCAGTGTTGGCTCGAAGAAAAGGGGAACCGCCTAACCGGTATAGTGGTTAATGTCTCTGACTCGTTCCGAAGGGCCCAAGTTCAAAGCCCGGAGAAGGCATGGATGTCTGTAATGATATAGTTTCCATACGGCATGGAGGCATTCTAAAAGGTCTCTCGAGAGGTCGGTGGGAGGGCCATAGAACCCGTGCCCTCCGGGATGCTCTCCATCAAATTTGGGAGCGGAACTGAGCTAAATCGCACTAACACCTGTAAGGTGCTCAAAGTTGTTGCCAGTGACAGGTGTAAACTTGCGCTCCTTGCCACGGGGAACTTCGTGGGCTTGGCTGACTGTAGATCAGACCAAGTGAGCATTAGCAACAACAACAATAACAATGGTGAAGCAAACTATCTAGAGTTGGTTTCAGCCCCAGGCTGCCGCAGGAGCTCGAATCACTCGTTTTACTTGCTGCACAAAGGCTTCGCGACGTTGAACTTTGTTCGAGAAAATCAAATGTTTGTGTCTCACTTACCATATCTTCCAAACTGATTGTTTCAAGATGATGCCATCATCATGCTCAGTGTAGCCAAGAAGAACCCGAGCGTCTACTCTTTATAGAAGAATCCAGATATAACCCAAATTGTGTTTCTAGTCGTATTTTGATCTCGAGGGAGAAACGGCCTTTCTTCTGTTCATGAAAGATCCTATTTCTTCGGAAGCAGTTTCATGTTTTTTCGGTGAAATAATCAAACGCAAAATCTTTGGTGGAGGCGCTTTACCCGTTTACAAATGTGTAGGCAAGGTCTTGGAACGAGTGTTTAGGTATGCTGTCGGCTTAGATGTTTTGGATGTATGGAAATTCTCTTCCGCTTTTAATATATATAGTGTCGAAAACTTGGAAATAGATTATATCGCTCTTAAGGACTCGCCAGTTTATTTACCAATCTTAAACCCGGTTAAGCTCGAGTGAGATGCCATAGGTCGCCAAACTACAGCACGGAAAATTCCTTCCCGGATCCTTCAGGGTTTGAAAATACATTTTCAAAAGACTGGAATGCAACTCCACCAGCGATGATGGACGATGGACAATTTGGTAAATGCTATAAAATCAGATGCAAGTAAATCAGATTCTGTAAAGCTGAGCCATACTAAAGAAAGGTTGTTTACAAAATAGGAAATATTATTTCCAAATTTCCATAAATTTAACTTTAAATTCTATGTTTTGAATTTAATTAACTGGAAAATATGTTAATTTATGCTAAATAATGAATCTATGTACATTGTTTCTAACTATTTTTCAATAAGTAACGATTAAATTTTATTTCTGTCAATAGCCTTTAATTCTGACGACTAGTGTAACAGACCAAAAAGGGCTGTTTAAACATTTTGAGGATATCTACTCCTGGCTAATATTCAGGAGTAGTTATGGAAGTTTCTCATGGTCAAGACTGGAAACAGGAAGAATTTTTGCTGAAGCAGATTTCATAGGAGGAAAAAGGGAATTATACAATGATTATATTAATATTCTTAAATTGTCCAAACAAAAATTTTTCTTAGACTACCCTTACAACATAAAAGTATAAGCCTTTGATGATCACATCCTTTCTTGCATTAGTTTAGATTCTCGAAGATCGTCATCATGATATAGCTCTTATTCCTCGCACAGTTCTGAAAACGTACAGATAAATAGATTAATGGATTTTTAGCTCTGGATCAACGAAGATAACAAAATAAAAAAAGTTTAACATCTAAAAGTTCATTTAAGTTGTGGTATTTTCTTTTGTGTACTTTGTCTAATAATCAATGATTTGAAAACTACGTGAATGATAATTTTCAATATAAATTCGAACTTAAAGATTAACACTTGGTCTGAATACATATTCATCTGCTATTTCATTAAGTACATATCTTTCTGCATTTAAGCCATGACTTATCAGTCTGAAAATTTATATCTATTTATTCACTTATTTTTACGGTCATTTAAACGTATGAGACAAAATGTCAAGCTACATTTAATGTAAAGATATTTATTTTTAATATTCTATGCTTTGTTAAACGAAATATAGTCTTTTTAAACCCAGATTTCTTTTATTTCATTTACAATGTGTTTTATTAATAGGAAAGAGACAGGCAGCATAATAGGCAGAAACGTACACATCAAATTCATTTTTAAAATTTTTACATTTCTCTGTCGTTTAACAGAAAACCCTCTTAAAATCATATAGTAAAACTCTCTCTTCTTTCTCCGCCTGTGTTTTATTTTTAATACAATTCACATAACTACTCAAAATGCTGAAACTTTGCGTGTGGCTGCACTTTCCTGCAGTGAAAGATTTCCATAATATTTATGATAAATACTTACGTATGTCTATTTGATAGTTATTTTCCACTTCGAATAAATTCAGGAAGATCAACTATATAACAATTTAAATATTTTAATACTTAGGTTTCAATACCAAAGCCAATATTGAAATTATTGCTGAATTATCGCGCGCAGCCCGATTTTACCAGCTCTGTTAATTTATTGTCTTATCGGGCATATGACTTTGTAAAACTTTGTAGCATGGTTTTCCCGCAGGACCGAAAGCAGAGGAGATGAAAGTGTTAAGTTTCAATGCGTTATGCTCAAGTGTAAATTGTACAGTTTAATTTGTAAACTGATAATATCTGAAATAAAATTCATATATCAAACCTTCCAAACAAATCCTTTAATCTAAAAAAGAAATTCTAAAATGAAATCATATCTGTTATAAGAACTTTTGTGACTAAAATTTATAAAGATTTAGTAAACAGAGTCATAAATAGAACCATCCCATTATGAATTCCGAGAGCAAAATAATTGTAGAGAAATTAGGTTATTTAGAAGAAGGAATCGTGAAAAATGAGCCGATGCCTTCTCCGGGACTCGAACCACCGACCTCTCGAATACGCGCCAAGCATGCTGACCACTACACCACGAAGGCATGCCAAGGAGGCGGGAGAAATACCTTACATACTCCCCCTTTTAAAGAGCGACTGGGGATTAGGGGATCCAATCACGAAATCCTGGTGGTAAGGAATCGTCATTCACCACCTTTTTTTAGTTTGCGCCTCACTGTAGAAACATTAGGTTATTCTGAAGCAGAAGAGATGAAAAATGAGCAATGCCCTTCCCGGGTCTCGAACCACGAACCTCTCGAATACGCGCCGAGTGTGGTGACTATGAAGGCATGCAAACAAGGCGTGAAAATACCTTATACAATATATAGAAATCTTTTCGCATTTGTGTATTTTAAGGTTAGCTCATATGTTTGATAACAATAGCAGTCTGAGATATGGTTGTTATTTACAGTCTTCGTTACTTACTTTCGATCTTGCAGGTTTCTGGTATCTCTCAGTGTGGGTTTATAAAGGGTGTTCCACCAAAAGCGCTGAATACTTTATTTTCGGGAAATGGACAAAATACTTTATTTTCGGGAAATGGAAAATATTTTTGCATATTTACAACTAACTGATAAATGTTCCGACTTAAGAAAGAAAAACACAATGTTTGTCATATTTCCTTCGAAATTTGCTCTGCAAGCCACACTCTCTGGATGAAATTCGTAGCCACGTTTTTAAGTAGCTGCTGCCTATCGAGGTGGCTAATGACACTTCGAGTTTCTTCTTTAAGTTTTCTTTTCCTTTCTCTCTTTACATTTAGATTTCTTTGAAATCCCAGTAACATTGTAACGCGCAATAGCGATGCCTTCAACACACTGGCTGAATCGAGAGCGTGCAGATTTGTTGCAGAACCTGTGTCCTCAGATTTCTTTATCAGCATACGAACTGTCGTTTCATTAGATGTAATCTCCCGCCAAGATTGCATATACATCGTAACAGTCTCTGCATAATGCTCTCTATTCTTGTAATAGGTTTTCACGATCAAAACTCATGAACCTTTGTTTAGCGCTCCATGTCGCTTTTACTGCAACAAAGGTCCGAAATAACTGACAGTGATTATATGCTTAGCAGTTGCCAACTCGAATCAAAACAACATTATTAAATCGGTATTGCAAGTACGTAAAAAATTTTACATTTCCTAGAAATAAGGTACTTTTTGGAGGATAATAAACCCGGGGTGTTTAGGACACCCTATACGAAGAAAATTTGAGACTTACTAAAGAAGCTCTGGAGGAATTCGTCGGAATGAATTCTGAACGAATTCTAAACAGAAAATGAATTTTTGCATTCACATATTTCATGCATAAAGTCCCAGGGAATTTTTTGTTTTATAGTTAGAATATTTTCAGACAAATGTTATATTTTAAGAGCACTACTAATATTCATGTTAAAGAATGAAAAAACTTCAAAAAATATTAGGATAATTTATTTTCATGATTAAAATAATTTGTAAAAATACGATAATAAATTATTAGCATTAATAAATATGAAGTTGCTTTGTCACATTTGTCACCTATTATTGTATTTGTTAGATAACCTCTAAATTACATTTAAGAATACCAAAATACCATTAATTTGCTCTTTTTTAGTTGGATTTCTCCCAAAGTCTTTATGCCTAAGTTCTCAAACGAGTTGGGAGCGAAATGAAGCTACTTTAGTTTCGAGTTACATAATGCATTTCATTACTGTCATAAATTAAAAATGTCGTAATATTCATAAAGTATACTTATTTTTATTACATGTTTACATTTCTTTCATCAGTTCCACCAGGATGGAAGACGGTACCAAAAGACGTTGATGCAATAAGTGGTGAAAACGTCGTGTTGAATTGTCAAGGTTTTGGAAAGCCTTTGCCTACTGTCACATGGTACAAGGCAATTGGTAAGCATTATCATGTTTTTAACTATTTACGGAAGATCATCAGTGGATCATAAACTATAATTAATTTCAGTTAATTCCAAAAACAAGTATTGTTACAAATAAATTAGAAGTTACTAAAATAAAGGCTTTGATTTATGAGGTTTGTTATACTTCATTTCGGTATTTAAACTTTTAAAACTAATCTGAAGTAACTGTATAATGATAAAAGAATGAGCTGAAAGACAACAAGCAGGTTCTCAAATTGATTTATATTTGTAAATAATGATCACTGTAGTGATGGTATTTTTAAAGTATGACAAAAACCCATTCGAAATTAGATTTGATTTAATGAGTACGACCTCGCTTATAGTTGTATATGTCATGCATCTGAGATAAAAATTTGATGTATAAATTTTTATTTTAGATGTAACATGCTTTCGTTTTAGTCCTTTCATTAAATGTTTTTCAATCCTGTATTCTCAGAAATATTTTGCTCTGAAAAGGTTTTAGAGTAATATTGCCAATATCAGATATTGTAAATACCTCTAATCATAAGCGTTATGAATTGACAATCAGCACAAGAATTTTAATTATAACAAAAAGAACATGCCGTAGAGCAATGTTAAAAATGCGTAATAATAAGTGTAGCGTGCTTAACTTTGCAGGCTATCGTTTCGAAAGTTGATTAGAAACTTTTTCTTCGGTTGTTGGCGTGAAAATAAAGAAGGGGAAACATGCGCTAAAACGATAACAACAGACAAAACATTAGAGAAATTTAAAGGTAAGAAAAAGGAAACAAAATTACTGGTGCCACAAAAAGCAAACCAAATATGAAATAACTTGTTTCAAAGCTGAAGGTAAAGACGGATTAGAATTGAAACCATTCACCAGAACTGAAAGAATTTTTAAAATGTAAAACGCCTCTTGGGAATCTGAATAACGCCTTTTGGAAAATAAAAGCAGTTTTTTGTATAATTTTGGCTGTTTGCCTTCCACCATATTTCAAATCCTATCATTTAAATTCGCTAAAACAACCTTGCATTTGGCGTACATTCACTAAAAACACTCAATCGATTTCCAAGGCAGCTACAGGTCCCTCCTCATCAGGAGAACAAAATATCTAGAAAGGGAAAGAAAGCTGAGAACCGTGAATTTCACGGTTCGACTCTAAAAGATTCTGTTTCTGACTTTAATTCTTGGGGAATTTATAGTATATCGTGTTAATGTGGCTTGAGATATATTGGCCAAACAAAAAGAGCGTTAAAGTTTCGTATCAAGGAACATGAATCTTATGTCCGAAAGGGCGAAATTAACAAGTCTTTAATAGCGTATCATAGTTCGAAATTTAATCATAATTTTGACTTTGGATCTACAAAAATTATCCAAAAAGCTTCTTCCGTTGGTGAATTGGATTTTCTTGAGGCTTTTCATATTCACAAAGATTTAGCAAGTTTAGTGAACGATTTTAAGTCGAATCCAGTCCTTCCTAGCGCTTTTAAAATTCTATTGGCATAATTCTTGATGATTATTTTTGTCGATAGATGACGTTGCCTCCTCGCGCGTGGTTCTACCCGAGAGTATAAAAGGCCGTTACTCAGCTTTCTTTCCCTTTCTAGATATTTTGTTCTCCTGATGAGGAGGGCCCTGTAGCTGCCATCGGAATCGATTGAGTGTTTTTAGTGAATGTACGCCAAATGCAAGGTTGTTTTAGCGAATTTGATTGTCACATTGGCGTGTTTCTCTTCTATCCTATCATTTAACTAAGCAAAATTCGACTTCATTTTGTTCTTTCGTTTTCCGAGCACTTTTAAATTTGCACCTCCATTTCATCTCTAGAACAAGAACTCAAATAATTGAGAGGCTTTTATAGTAACAAAGTTTTTTCACCTCGCAGTATTGATCAAGCGATTAAAAATTTTTCATCTCAAAACAATAAATACCATTTTCGCGGTTTGATTTATTATTAAAGTACAGTTATTTCTATCGATAAGTTATAAAATTCATTTTACGGAAGTTTAACTTTTGTTTTCTCATACTAATAAAATTCCAAATCGATACTTAAAGACCCCCATTGCAGATATAAACTCCTGGCGTATCTTCTAATAAGGCTTAATGTGCGCTGGTCGAACTAAGAAAGCCTTGAAGTTATACACTAAGGAAAAGGAGATATATCTTAGGAAAAAGAAACTCATACATCCTCCACTTCTCAGCATTACTGGTCGTGAAATCAGTTTTTCGCTTCTTTACATCCAAAACTATTCAAAAGCAACTTCCATTGGCAAATAGGTTTCCTAAAGGTGTTTTGCATGCGTAAATATATTTGAGTTCCGTTTAATGGTTCTAATTCTAATCAGTTTTTCCCTTCAGCTTTTAAAGAAATTATTTCATTTTTGATTTCACATTTTATCAATGGATGGTGCTAATGGCTTTGCTTTTCCTCCTTAATGAAACTTTCTCGAACTTTCTGTCTGTTGTTATCATGCATTTCCCCTTGCTCATTTTCACTCTTGCATCTGATTAAGAAGGTTCTATTTGACCTTCCAAACTACGGTCTTTACTAGAACTTTCTCGCATGTTTTGTCTACTGTTATCACGTGGTTCCTCTTTCTCATTTTCACGCCTGCAGATGAACAAGGAGGTTATATTTGACTTTCGACACTATAGTTTGCAAATTCTGGCACATTACACTGTACTTTATTGCTATAATATCTTTAATAAAGTAGTTTTATTTTAGAGAAAATGTATTAATTTTGACTCCGTGAAAATTAAATAAACTAGAAAAAATTAATATAACATTTCTTTTTCTCAGGTATGAATCCGGAATACATTCCAGTTCCATCAAATTCGCATTCCAATGGTACTTTACTTTTAAGTGCTATATCTAAAGAAGATGAAGGGATGTATAAGTGCAACGTATCAAATGGAATCGGTAGTCCATTGATTCAGTCAATTATTGTAAAAGTAATAGGTATGAAATCGATATCTGAGTTCACTGATTTCTCATATAATTATTACAGAATGATTATTTGTGCCCATATTTGAAATATAGTAATGATGAAAATATTTTAATTCAAAATAGAATTATTTGAAAAATAATTGTGGGAACGATATCAAGTGTAAATAAATTATATCATGTATTAGTGGTAATATATTATAATAAGCGGTGTTTTAATTTCATTCATCTTTTCATATTTAGAGTAGTGTGCATTTTACTTATGATTCTTCGCTTACGAACCTAAATGAAAGAATTCAAAGAACAAATCTATATAAAACAACAGAACAGTTAATAAACTCCGCATAAGAAAAAGTAAAACAAATGAAATAAAAACTGGTGCTCAGCAGCTGATGAGCAACTAGCAGCAATTCAGTACTGGGGTTTTCAGGAACAATAGCAATGCGACCGTAGCGGCATGGCTATTTGTGATATGTGATATGCCAGTAAGTACCTTGATCTCGTAACTTTGGAATCAGCTGCAGAGAGAAATAAATACACCCTCCTAAGCGGCACTCCCCTGTCAGGTACAGCTCTTCTGCGGCACTCCGCCAGCAATTTTAAAAAACAATACTTCCTGTTTATGTATATGAATCAAAATTTATCAAATTTTAATACAGAGTTAAGACATTTCAATAAAATTCAATTTTAGTACAGAGTTATTTAACAGGCATTTCTATTGAAATGCGAAAGACAGAAAAAGTAACTTTTTTAACTTAAAATTTAGAAATATAGTGCTTCTATTTTGTTACAGGTTTGTTTGCTTTACTTGCTTTTACTTCTTTTTATATCTTTGATGCAATACTCTTTTATGTAAAGATTGCTATTTATATACAAGTTTAAAATACAAAACTTAGATGCTCAGTCAGTCTTCCCAATTTAGCTTGAAAGTGCACAAAATGTATTTTATATTATATATTCTGTAATTATTTTGCGATCATTCAAAACCAAACATGTTAAAGCATTTTTGACGTCAAAAAAAACTGTCGATACTACAATATCCTTCGCAGTTTATGTTCCGCTCGCTTTATGGTGATCTGTTTATGGTGGTTAAATTTAAAAAAAAAAAGTGTTCAGTTTATATTTTTTTTTAAGATGCATATTTTTTCATTTCATCCGATTTACTTAAAAAACGTTTGAATACTGGTCATTTAATTTAAATGCACTTGTATCTCATATATTTTCAAATATATTAGAAACAAAAGGGAATTTAGTATCACACAGTGCTTTATTGTGGTTTATGATGTGAAGAATATCTAAGTATTTGAAGTTTAAATCATTTTATTAGACTTTTTTCTAACGTGTGTTATAATCGTTCTATTAGAGAGTGTTGTATATATTTATATACATATATGCTTTGTATTTGAAAAGGCAAAACTATTGATTTAATTACGAATGTATAGCTTAAAAATGGCAATAAATACAAAATACAGGTTGTTGATGAAATTTTGTTTATTTTACTTCTATATTTAAAGTTGGTAAGTATTTTGCTGATCATGCTTCTAAATGAAAATTTTAGTTCATAAACTGAAACAGTGAGGGCGCTAGTATTCACTCCGTAAATGAAGCCATTTTAGTGAATAACGCCAGCCATAATGTTTTTCTATATTTTTGTGTTTTGAAAATCTTTGACTTTACAGGGCTGCTTTGAACACAATCTGCAATTTCTAAAAAAAATTGTGAAATAGATATTACGCCGAATTTTTAATCAAGAAATCTGTAATTTCTATTACACTGAATAATGCCGCCTGTTTTTCCTCTATACAAGGTGATATGTGTGAATTCTCTGCTTTTCGCTGTTGGAAATGTTGCTGTGGGTGAGTTCCATTTTAGATTTTTATAATTTTATTATTATCCTGTGCGTATTGTGAGCTCTTTTGACTTTCAATTAATACTATAAATATGGCTGCTTTCGAACTCGGTATATTCACTGTGAACAAGTTTATCAAAAATTTCCTATATATTTTGTTGGCATTTTAGTGTTACTTAGTATTTCTCGATGTTAAAACTTAAATTATTCTGGGAGCTAATTTTTAAAAAGTTAACATTTTAACAGATTTGTTTATTCAGAACACAATAAAAAGTAATTTTGGAAAAATATGACAATGAATTAAATCACTGCGCAGACTTATGTAACTAATGGCATATTTGCATATTTTCAAGTCTCTGGGACCTTTTCAATGCTTTTTGATAAAAATTCTAGTTATATTAATTATATAAAATAGTTTTATAGAAAAATATATTTAGATAAATTAATAAACCATTCTTGCAGTAAAAATAAACATTTTATCTATAGTTTCCAAAAGAACGTTAAGTTCATTTTTTAATAATTAAAACTATATTTTTCCAAAACATTTAAACATAAAAATGATTTTTGTTGCTTTTATTTCCCTTAAAATAAAATATTATTCAGGATTGTCAGTTCAGTCCAAAAGTCGTAAATTTACCCACCTTGATATTTTTTTAGTTTACAATGAAATTAATTCTACAGGATGAGGTGTTATACAGTCGTTAAAAAAGCTAGATTTCCCAAAGTTACTCTCAAATAATTCAGATAGAATTTCCAAATGTTTTCTAAATTTTATTTTTCAAAAGTATTTTTAATTTTATTATATTAAATTTGATAGTGCTTATTTTAAAGAAGCTGATTTTAATTGCTTTATTTAAAGCTTTATTTTAATTGCATACATAATTTACCCTTTGTACTTCTACATAAGCTACAATTCACTTAATTCTTGTAAAATAACATGATTTTCGCTTTTGAATGTTAACGACAAATGCTCTTTATGCATTCCCTAGAGAAACTGACATTAAACTAAATTTCTGAGCTCTATATTTTAAATTAAAATTCATATTTTAGTCATCATAGAAAATACTAATTATAATCGTTAACTTAATAATATAAAAATGCAGTCAAAAATAATTTTAAAGCTAACTTTTAATTGCCTTCTTCAAGCTCACATTAATAAAGAAAAATTGCACTGAGAATTTAAAATAAAAAATCCATTTTTTTAATCCAAAATTAAATCAAAATTCTTTGAATACGAAAATAAGTAATGCTTTGGATTGAAACTTCATAAAAGAAGCGAAACATAAATGGAAATATTTCTACTCAAACTCTGAAACAGTTTTCTGTATCCCTTAAATGCCTTGTCATAGATATATTTATGATTCGTTTGTAATGTTCGTACAATCTTTTTTCTTTGAAACTAAAAATTAAAATACAGTAATACCATTAAACCGTAAATTGTAAGGTTAAAACATTTTAAGAAGTACTAAGGTGTTTCAAATTTTGGATCAAATTTCTGCTTAAAACCCTTTTAATTTTACCCTTGATTTAAATTTTCGATTTTTAATTATAGTTATTTATTCAAAACAAAATTGTCATTTTAGTAAGCAAATTACAGCAATAAATGGAAACATAAATACTGAATTTAAAGATAATTTGTCCTCAAGTTTTACAAAAATAATAAAAATGGAACATCTATATGGGAAGTTGATATGATAAGCACTGTATTCTAGAATAAAAGCGCGGTAGAATTTGCGGTTTGATTTTACGAGTACTTTGTAATCGAAATCTAGTGTTATCTTTTCTGGTATTTATGAGTGCTTCGCTTCAAGAGACGCAATTAGGAAATTGAAGAAATATGACAAAGCAAAAATCAAAATCTTTTCAAACACGATTTAACATTATTTTTAATTGCATAATTTAATGTTTTCTGATATTGAACTAAAGACTGGTCTATGTTGATTGAAATTTAAAAAAAAATTATTTTAAAAAGTCTCATGAGTGTGTAAAATGAAAATAAAATTAAAGAATCTAATTTTTAAGAAGATTTGAACCAAAAAAGGATGAATAAAAGAAAAATATTATGTGGACATTATATATTAGTACGTAGAAAACTAAAATGTAACATGCTATCTTTGCGCTCAGATTTAAACTTGCATAAAAAGGATTACCAATGAAGAACGTTTCCTGAAAAGTAACCAGGTTTTTATTTTTCTAATTTAAATTTTAATAACACAAATTTTCCTATAAATTAATAATTATTTCCTGAATTTTCCTTACTTTAGAATAAAATGAGAATATTTATGATTTACAAATGTAAAAATACACTTCTAGATATAATTTTCAAATGTTTGATAAAACTCGCTTATTAATCTTTTTTTCAACAAGGAAAAAGGAAAACTTTTATAAAGTTTGCCTGCACTTTATTTTTATATTCTCTTAATTAATCTGTTTAAATTATTAATATTATTATGATTATGCACTGTATCGAGGTATTTCATGTGTTATTTATAATTTAGGCCAAGGCTCCTTAAAAATTCAACAGTTTTCATTTCCTTCTGATTCGGAAATCGGTAAAAGAGTGAGTGCCACATGCACGCCAGCATCTGGTGAGAAAATGGAATTTAAATGGCTGAAAAATGGCAAAGAATTAATCAAAGGGCTGAATATTGACATTCGATCATATTCTGATCTTTCTAACCTAGTCATTGATCCTCTAACTGAAGATGATACAGGAAATTACACATGCATTGTAAATTCTGGAGGAAGAACTGGAAGCTACACGACTTCTCTGGAAGTTTTAGGTAATGTATAAAACTATAAAGTTCAGCTGCTTGTTTCCATACATAAAAATATTACAGGTCTCCGTGAGATTTATGTAAATATTTTCTCCAAAAAATATAATGATGTAATTTTTGTATTACACTTTTTAGAGATTTATATTTATTTTAAATAACCAGTTAAATTTAATTTTTAAGTTATTTTCCTATAAGCCTTCATTCCCCTGATTGTCAGTACCAGAATATTTAAATTTTGTAGCGCGCGTACGAAATGCAAATTCTACCAGTGGGAGAAAAAGTTTAAATATCGACGTTCCAGTAGAGAGAGAGACAGTCGGGGAAATCTCTGTGCGTGGTTGTACTCAAGCTTCCGCTTAGCATTTATTGCTGGTTAGACGTGACTTAATAGCTATTATCATGCTGCCACTAAACTCATCTACGCGCTGTAGGATACAGGATTGTATGAGCCCTGTAGCTTAATTTTACTACTTGTGAATATCTCCAATTTTGAGGTTGATTCTACTGTGTCAGTTACCGCTCAAGCAGATGCGTAGTATGTTAGCATCAAGTTGACGCAGTGTGCATAAATTAATAAAAGGCAGTTTTAACCCTTCTTCGGTGCAATCACTATTTCTCCAGATTCTACACAACAGATAGACAGTAGAACCTTACAACCTTATCACCATTGAGTGCTGTATTGTTCAGAATTAATATTTATTATACATTATGACGCTCTGTTTCAAACTTTATTCCAAACTTTTAAGCTTAGTGCATCCAGATGTCATAACTGTGAACAATTTCAGACGTCATTTGTCTCTCTAAATCTATCTGGTATTTATCTTTCTCTCTTTTTATTAATATGCCTCGTTTTAACTGAGGAATCTTCCTGTTTTGTTTAATAAATTTGCTTTGGATTAGCATTTTTATCTTAAAAAGCTTATTTATCTCTATTATTGCTTATAAAGGGCATATGCATTTTAATACTGACTGGCACACTAAATAGATTTAGAAGCATGAAAGAAAATAAGTGTACAGATTCATTAAAGCGAAGCATTTTTGGTAATCCATTGCCTTCTACAATAGCAAATAATTTAATTGCTATCAAAGAAGGATATACATTTAAACTTCCGAAAGCATTTTAGCTTTCATTATTTTCCTGTTTTCTATGCGCATTTACTATAACCCACGTTGCAGACACTGTAAAATCTACGATTTAGATTGATAAAAATGTTGTACCTTAAAAATAAGTGTAGAGACTATTATTATTGATGCCTTGTGTACTAGAAAGTACAGATATATTTGCCAATGTACAGATTGTCTCAGATATATTTACCTAACTTTATGTTACACTTGGACTGCGATAGGCGAAGGTCAATTATCCTAATAATAATTTTTTTCTGGAATCCGTCAAATCAATAACCTTACAGCTAAACAGCAACGGAATGCAAAAACAGTGGTTAAAATTAGAATCTGAATCTTTTATACTATACTCTTATTAAGTAAGTCTAACAAATGAACGTAAACATGACGCGGTAACCTGCGTTATTTTTTCTAAGTCTTATCAGAAGTGATTATTTTAAGAAATATTTTATAAATGAAAGTAATTTCGCATGTTTTAGTTATTTATTTACTGAAAATAAACCCATACTTATTATTTGACGTAATAGATAACGTTCTGACTTGTGTACATTCACATTGTTATTTATTTATAAATGGGTTAGTTAATTTAAATTTCTGATTTCCAAATCTCTTTAACAATCATCCACTTCAAATAATATTTCATGTCTAATTTAATTAAAATTCTATTTCCGTCAGTACCTCCTTCCTGGATTTCCATGCCAAATGACATCGATGCACTGAGCGGTGATTCAGTAACTTTAAACTGCAGAGGACTCGGTAGACCACAGCCTACAGTAACGTGGTCTAAAACTAATGGTAAGATAGCTATAGTAATCATTTCGATGTATAAGCATTAATACTTTTAAAATATTTATCCAGTCAAAGCATCCTATATCATGTACTCATATTTACGCATAAAATAATAGAAATGATTGTATCGTATAGCAACTGTATTAGCCAGTTTACATATTCAATTTAAAATTTTTCATTCTTTATTCTCTCTCCGTATACTGTAAATAAATATTTTTAAGTTCTAATATTTGATCTAAACGATGTTTCTACTGATTTTATTAAAATTGTAGATATAGCATTTTAATTCAATTCGTGGTTATATTTTTCAAGTGTATTATATACTATACACACAGGCCAATGAATTAGAAACCCAAGATCAGTATTTTGTTGAACCACGTTTTGCGCGGATAACTGCTCTGATTCGTTTGGGCATCGAGTTTATATGCTTCTGGAGTGCATTTACGTCCAGAGAATACCATGCATTAGCTATAACGTATTTATGTCTTGTAAATTAGATGGAAGAGGACAGGGCTGTTGGACGCGTCTTTCCACCATTTCCCACACATTTTCTATGGGATTAAGATCCAGGCTATGCGGTGGCCAAGGAAGGTGTTAGAAGTCAGGCTGATGTTCAGTGAACCAATTTCGAACGCTTCTGGCATGATGTGTGATTGCATTATCGTCCATAAAATATCCGTCGCCATTAGGGTAAAAAGGCAACATTGCAGGGTGCACTTGATGTGCCAGTATATCTAGGTATCTCATGGCTGTTTGATTACCCTAAAGGAGCACCAGTGCACCACTTCCATGCCAGCAGAACATGCCCCATATAACAGTACTTCGACAGCCCCTTCACAGTGCGAGTAAGGCAAAATAGGTTCATGGCTTCATGGGTTTTTGCTAATTCGATATCTTCCAACAGTGCAAAATAAGGTGTAGCGTGGTTTAGCTCACCCGTTTCAAATTTTCAGATGTCAAGGGTCTTCTTTCCCGACACCACTGCAAACGAATTCTTGCATGTTGGGCAGAAATGACGGGTTCATGCTAAAACGGGATATTTTGCTAAAACTAATTGCAAAAACTCGTAATGCATTAGTTTTATCTTCTGAAACTAATTAGATGAGAGTTTAACTTTTTTTTCGTGAAGTATTTTGAAAAAGGAAGTTTATCTATAAGATTATTTATTAGTTATTTTTAATTAGGCTAATAATAAAACATTATCTGTGACTGGACTTATCTTTATCATAGGTGAATGATTACCTAAAATTTCTACTTCTCACAAAGACAAATATAATATCTATTACGCATGCTGATGGAAGAAAGGAAAACCGCGTAATAACTGTTATTTAAAAAAAATAATCTGTCTACCGACTGAGGTAGCTAATTTATTTTTGTGCGAAGACAGAAATTTATTATATTAATAATTCTCGTTGGTAATATTATATTATGCGTATGTTAAACCAGGCTGATGGAATTTTCTTCAAAAATGTATAAAATCAGGAGTCTCCCAGTCTTTCTCTTTAAGTTTCTTCTTCTTTCCAGTCTTCTTCTTCTTTGTTTCCAGAAGAATCCATATTTGCACATCTGTGCGAATATTGTTATTTTTTTGCGAAACCCATTTAGAACTTAACAAGCTGGTATGAAAATTTCTTTATGTGTTATCCACTTAACCTCCTGATTTAATAAAGGGAAAATTTAACTAAACGCTGAGGAAAACTCATTGATAGTTTTGCGACTTCATAATATTTAAGACTTAACCAACGATACATCACCATTAAAAAAATCACATTTCTGTATAAAAAGAATGGTTCTTTTTTCTGGTTCTGTACTGAATGAGAAACTTACTTTCAATATCTCCTAGCAAGAGACCTTACGCAATCCCTAGATACAACTCATACTACTCATACTTACAATTTGAAACTAAAAAAATTTATATTTGCAGATAAGTAGACCTATTTTTATTTGTGCAACACTTGGTTGCAGATCAAAAAATAACAATGAAGCAACTGCAAGCTATCTAGAACAAAGAACTAAATAATATTGAATGATCATTAATCCCTAAGATATTTCATACCTCTATTTAAAATTTCAAGCTATTGACAGAAATAGTCTCACAGCTATATCCAGATTTTTCAGAAACTTCCAAAATCACACTTCTCAATTAATTGAGAACCTTAGTGATTATGATTTTTTCACCGAATAGTTCTGTATACATCAAAGAGATATTTTTCTTAACGTTAAATCTTGCCTCCGTGGTATTGCTTTGCCTCCGTGGTATTGCTTAAAAAGTAATAATATAAAAGTCTGATTTAAAATATGCTTCTTGCTAACAAGAACCGGTCTAAGAATTGAGCAACAAAACTGATTTTTTATTGTCTTGTAGAGACATTAGGTTATTTCGAAGCAGGAGACAAGAAAAGCAAGCAATGCCTTCGCCGAGAATCGAGCCACGGATCTCTCACTGACGCGTTGAGCGGGCTGACCATTATACCACGAAGGCATGCGAAGAAGGTGGGAGAAATACCTTATACACTTTCCCTTTTAAAGGGCAACTGGGGTTTCGAGGACCTAATCGTCAAATTCCGGTGGTGGAGAATCATCATCCACCACCTTTTTTTCTTAGTTCGGGCTCCAGTGTAGAGACATTAGATATTTCAAAGCGGGAGACATGAAAATTGAGTAACGAACCACGACCTCTCGATTACGCGTCGAGAGTGCTCACTACGGAGGCATGTGAAGAATGCGGGAGGAATACCTTATAGTCTAAATATCATTAAGGACTTAGATCAGTAAATCTCAATTTAAGAACATTACTCCCAATGGAGTTAAAGATGATTAGATCATTCATCTGTTTCAAAATCATTATATAATGGTAATAAAATCCCGAGCAAAATCCCGAGCTCCAAAATCGATTTAGTCATTTTCTATGAGGTTTTATTTACTTTAATGAATAAAACTCTTACGTAACACAAATGTAACACCAAATGCAAACCTAAAACTCATAATCACTGTCAAACGAAGGCCTGTACTTCCATGCATAACACAAAAAATGCTATAATCAAATTATATGTCATGCAAATATTGAACTGTGCTTTATATTTTGACTTAACAATAAATTGCATTTTACGTTTTCAGTATGTAAAAATACACACTTTTAATAAAATATACTTCGCTAATCCACTATTACAATCAATTCAGTATTATTCAGGAGTGCCAATAATTTACGATAATAGGGTGTCAAAGGTTTTTCAACCAATTCTAAAGACTTAGTATCAATCAAAGCTAAAAACGTTTACCACAATCACAAAAAAATGAGATGTGGAAAATGCTTTACATGACTTAAAGAAGGGATTAATGCTACTTGTGAAAGGGTTAAGGACTGGGAAAATAAGGGCCAGGTAAGGGCTTTTGAGAACATCTCCTATAAAAGAAGCTTTAAAGTAAAGCATACGAGTACATCAAGGAAAGCTGTATAGCTATCTTTTTAAACTGAAAAGTTAAGTGCTTATTTCATTATGTCAAAATGCAGGGGAGATTTATGGTTTGTATAGTTCCACGTTCAATTTAAAATTGACAAGGTTATTTATCAGCTAAAGAACATTTATTAATTTAGTAATTAGCTTAGTAATTTTTACTTCCTTCTACGAAGTAAAAAGGAAGTACTGTAATAGTGAAACAATTTTATCCATATTTCAAAGAAAATATACATTTTGACCGGTCTCGAATGCGATTTAACGATGTTTTTGCGTAATATCTGAAATTAAGGACAG
This sequence comes from Stegodyphus mimosarum, assembly GCA_000611955.2. NCBI lineage: Eukaryota > Metazoa > Arthropoda > Arachnida > Araneae > Eresidae > Stegodyphus > Stegodyphus mimosarum. The sequence goes on from KK120142.1 coordinate 56,872, forward strand.
AATAAAGGACTCTTTTTCCCCAAAATAATTGTGAAACTGATTTAAAGTGAATTCTGAAGAGATATTTTCATGGCGCTGTGTGTACGTACGCACGTATCTATGTATGTATCTCGCATAATTCAAAAACGAGTACCCTCAGAACGTTGAAATTTTCTATATAGGGCTGCTGTAACATGAAGATGTGCACTTCCTATTTTGGTTACAATCGGCCGCACGAAAAGTATGTAAATATATGTATGTATAAATATATATATATATCCACTCTGTTACTCGGCTTGATGAGCTCAGTTTCTTTATTCTTATACCTTTGTAAATTGCGCATTTTTCCTTTAAAAATGTTTGAATTATGTAGTTCTTATCTTCCGGTTAAGGTTTTTATGCTTTTTGTTAACCTACATGATATAATTGCAGAATTTTTAAGTGCGGCTAAGCCTAATTATTTTGGCCATAACGGCTATATTTGTTTACATTTAAAACTTAGCAGAATAGTCGATTTGTTGCTAATCTAGAGAAGCTAAGCATCGCAACAACAAAGATAACGCCTTCTTTTATTATTGCGAATTAAATCGTGCTTAATCAATTCTGTAATTTATTCGAGGAAATAAGTGTTCAAGATTTATTTCGTAATTTTTAATATAGATATTTCGAGTTTTTGTGTATTTTTGCCTTGTCGGGAAGTGAGATCTGAATTAATTGAATGAGAAATATTGAATCGTCTGTGAAAAACCTTTTTTTGTTTGTTTAATTTCTTTTATACATCGTTTTAGATTTATCATAGTATTTGAATAGAACATGTGGCAACGATTAGAATATTCTTCATATGATATACATACTTTTTGTGCATTCTGAGTTATAAAATGAATGAGATGTAGCGCTGTTAAGTGAACCTAGCGCCAGAATGTCGCTATAATAAACAAATATAGTGAATTTTAATGAGTGCATTTATTCTATTGTGGTATATGAGCCATTGACAAAGTAGATTTAATTCAATCCAATAAGTTTAAAGGAAATGCAAAATGCGTATAATTTACTATCCCGTACAAGGAAGTCATGTGGTGTACACATCAGATTTTGTGTATAGCCATGCCTTTCATTTGAGTGGTTTAACTACAAACATTCAACAGTTTGTAAATTTTAAGCTAAATATCTAATTTTGTCAAAACCTTGAGAGCAGGTGCTACAGTCTTATGGTATTTTCTCTTTTAGGTGAAAGTTTGGATTTCATACCACTGCCTGTAAATCACCCTAATGTCCAACTAAATGGAAGCTTGCACTTAAACTCCATTCAGAAAGAAGATGAAGGAATGTATAAATGTAATATTTCCAATGGTATAGGTTCTTCACTTTTCAAAACAATTGTTGTGAAAGTAATAGGTATGTCAGAATAATATATTAAATATTTACTATTCATTTTTGCATATTATTATTGCATTCTTGCACTTATTATCTTCTATAAACTAAAATATATGTTACATATACTCTATCTATCAAAACCATTTGTTGCAAACTGTAATTTAATTTGATGATACATAAATGTGTACTATTATAAACGTTTTTTCTGCGTTTTTAAAATTTACTATATATAGGATGTGCTAAATAATAATTAATCTACGTCACTTAAATTTCAACTTATTCTCTTTTTTGTATGTAAATATTTCAGTTAAATCAAGCTTCTATTTTAACTACGTGTTTTAAGTACAGCTATTTAAAAATGCCAATTTACATTTAAAAATAATGATAAACAACTGTAGTTATTAATCATTATAAAATATATGCTGAAACAGTCCTCATTGAAAATAAATGATAGATATTAACATGGCTTTGAGCAATTTTGAAAAAATAAATGTGTCAATTGATCTTATTTTTTTGAAGCGGTTTGATATAGAATATTACCTAATATACAATAACATCATTATTCGTTTCTTTTACCATTATGTTTTACTTCCATGTACGAAGCAAAGGAAGTATTGGTCTTGAGAAAAATTTCCGGTATCATATTTCAAAGAAAATATGCATTTTGACCGGTCTTGAATCCATTTAAATGATGTTTCTGCGTGACCTCTGTAAGTACGGATAGAATAAACGACTCCTTTTCCCAAAACGGATTGTAAAATGGATTTGAAATGGACTCAGAAGAGATTTTTCTAATGACGTCTGTACGTACGTACATATGTATGTATCTCGCATAATTCGAAAAGCGTAGCCGTAGAACGTTGAAATATTGTACTTGAGTCTGCTATAGCATCTACTTGTGCATCTGCCTTTTTCGTTGCAATCGACCTAACCAAACGTATATAAATATATATAGATGCATATACATATATATTCGAACTCTGTTATCTGGCTGGATATTTTTTTATTTTTATATGTTGGTAAATTATGCATTGTTGCTTTAAAGGGATTGAGTTACCTTGTTTTTAAGTTCCGGTTAAGGTTTTATGCATTTAGTTAATTTTCATGCAGTAGTTGTAGAATTCTCAACAGTTTGAAACTTTAAATGGCGCTAGGCCTAACGAGGCCACCATTTGTTTACATTTGAAATTTTAGTAGAATAGTGAATTAAGTCAGTTGGTCATCTAGTTTCAGTGTCATTTTGTTCAGTGGGACCAAAAGTTAACGTTCAATTTTGTGCACCGAAATTTTCGCCTTCCTAACCACTGGCCGAATTGCTTGTTTTTGCGTACAAACTCTAATTTTAATTGTAAAAGTCGTTTTTAACTATATTTGGTGTTTTAGATGTTCCTGTATTTTATAATTTTTAATGCAGATGTTTTGAGTTTTTATTTATTTTTGCCTTGCTGCGAAGTGAAAACTGAATTTATTGAATGAGAGATACATCTCTAATGAAATTCTAGGAAAGGAGTTAAAATGAAGTGCAGCAAAAAATATGTATAATTTGATAGGGCGTACGAGGAAATCATGTCATGTCCACATCAGATAATTTTTATTCTGTTACACTGCATTATTGTAAGCAGTTATCTTAAGAGTTTCAGATTTTTGGAGTTTCAGTTAGGAATTTTTATTTTCTTTAGAGTTTCAGGTTTATAATAAATTCCGATAGTTTTATTTGATTGGCACATAAAAAGCGAATGTGAATAAATAATAAGGAAAATTATTTTTCCCGAAAAGCGTTTTCTCCGAAAAACTATAACTTTTTTATTCGCAGTTCTTTAAAGGTGATCTGCTTTGTAAGATGTTTAAATACACAGTATTATGGTTTGAGGCTCTTGTTTCTATGGATATATTTATCATGAAAATACATTCTCACATGTTTCTAATTACTGGGTTTTATTGTTTTTACTTTCTATAAGAAAGTTAAATGCATACAGTTGTTTTCTGAAACTGAGTTTATGGTTACTGTATGCTCGGCAAACGGCATGAAAAAGCTTGAAATTTTATTTTGCATGCTGGTCATAAAATATGAATTCCTGAAGGACGTTTTCATTGTGTGAAATAGAATGAAAGATATTTAACTTTAAGAATACGATATACATGTTAAAGATTGAAAATGTTTCAGTGTTATTTAAGTTACTGTGTGGTTTCCTTGAATACTTGGCGAACATAGTTATACAATTAACTAATTTTGTCATCAGTACTTGTATTTTTACTATAATTGCTTTCAAAATTTCTAATATTTTAAATGAAGACTTTATATCTGTTACACAGCTGTAAATCTTTCTAAAAATGTATGTTAGGATATCATCAGCGAATTTTTACATATTGCGACCGGTGCAAAAAGCATCGGATTTGTAAAATAACATTTCCTTAGATATGCATATTAAGGTTTATGATTTTTAACACTGAAGACGTATTCACCTTCTGTTATGAATTTTATTCCTCTTGCTTTCATATGCATATTTCGGAATGGGATAATCGGTTCTTCGGGATAACTTTAATTTTTACAAATTTTTCATGAAAACGAAACACATTGTATGTTATCTGAATCACCGTCTTAATCTGAATTATTACAGAAGTGATTTTATTTGCGCTAATAATTCTGTAAAACAAATAACCATTCAATAATACTAAAGCAATAACCGAATTCACAGTTTTTTATCTATTAAAAGTTTCATTTTTACATCTTGTACAGAGGAACAAAACGCGCATAGATTCGGAAATCACCAGTGAAGGAAACTTGTATATTAAAGAAAACGCTGTAACTAGTACAAAACAGTTTCAAGATTAGTATCTCTTCAATTCCTTTTTGAAAGGAAACTTACATTGTAAACATTGTTGTCAGCTTTAGAAACAGAAAATATTATAAAACGTTTTCTCTTATTTATGATAATCCTTTCTTAGAAATGTTTTTTTTTGACATCAGTTGCTTAAAACAGTACTTGAAAGAAATCTGAATGTTTGGAATTAAAAAGCCATGTCTGTTAATCTTCAAGGGTCAGCAATTTTTTCTAAGAAAGTAATATCTGAAACTAAACGATGTTTCGGGAAGAGATACAATTTTAATGTTAAATTGGTACTGGGAGTAATATTTGAAAAATCTGTCGGAACTATAATGCATCTAATAGCTCTCTTTTGAAGGTTGGTTTTCTTATTATAGCACCATTCATTAAGCAATCATACAAAAGCCACTTAAAGGTTTAAGAAATGAAATGTTTTACAAATAAAACGTATTTTCGTATTAGTAAACTGTGTGCCATAAAATACTTGATTTCATTAAGAAATTGTGCTTCTACTGTATTTAAATATATTTTAGTTAATAAAATGAAAGAGTGAGGGCGCTACTATTCGTTTTCAGAGCTTCATCTTGATACAGTCTGAACGCCATTACAGATGTACAATAATACAAATTTTTACAGTTTCAGAAGGTTATCTGACTTAATTTGCGCAACTGTAGAAAAACTGTTTTATAGGAAACATAGTCCTCTGCAAAATTTACTGGAGATTATAAAACAAAGGTATTGTTTCAAAGACCCGAAAATATGTTGAATGCATATTCTTTCTCAAAAGTATTCATTATTCAGATGCTGATGGTTATAATCTGGGATACAGTTCTAGGTGAGTACTTATTTTATTTCTTACATTTTACAAAAGTATTTCTAATTTTGCTAAATGGTTTCCCTAATATTTTATAAATATAGTTAATAATAGATTTAATAGTTTTTCACTGTGCTTTAAAATTTCTTCTCATTACTCCATGTGTAGTATATGTAATCCATGTGTAATCTGTTATGTTTGTTATGTAAGTAGATTCTAACTAGTTTAACATTTTTTATTTAACAACATTTTAATTTTATTTATCATTTTTTTTTGTTTCCAGTAAAGGTAATTTTTGGGCTAAATTACTAGTATATAATTTCAACATTATTTATGTATAAAGTTACTAATTATTTCAATAGTAATTTTTTATACTGATTACGTATTGAAATAGCCTGTATACGTTTATTCGAATTATACATTATTTGTTTAGTTTTAAAATTTAAATCATATTTATTTCATTTGGTTGGGGAAAATATTGAATTGCCTAAATATTTGGAGTTGTGTACACGTGAATTTAATTAGCTAATGAATTGTTTACAAAATCGAAATTTGTTTTTTTTTTCAGTCGGAGCTTTTAGTCTTCTAAAACATAAAATACAAAAATTTGTGCTTTATTTAGATTGCTTTTATTTTTAAAATAGCACCATTCCACAGAGAAAAACTTCCAAGCATATTATATAGTATGCAGCACATCCATTGTAAAGTGAAATGTAAATATTTAAAATTACTTCTTTTGTGATTCAGTTGCTCGACAAAGCAAGATAATGGCCAGTATTAATGTGATCCCGTTTTATCCAAAGAGATCTTAGGTTAACAGAAGAAAATTTCATAATCTAAAACTCAGTTCGTTGTGCTATTTAAAAGTGTGTTTATTCGAGTCTTTTTTCATGATCATGAATTTTAGACTGAACTGGTGAGAATCAATATTATTGTAAAATACTACTTGACAAAATATGTTTCATGTCTCATAATCTGTTTTAATCTACCTGTTGTGATCTGAAGCTATATGTCTAATCAGCGAGTTATAACTAAAAACTTTAAAATTCAATACAGCTTATAATGAACTCAGATTTTATCATTACAATTGATGGTTTACTACCTAAACTTGCCAGTGAGGATTCAGAAGAATATTTTCCGCAGCAATATTTCACTTCGCATCATGTACATCACATAATTTTCATTTTTCCTTTACGTGCCTCATTTATATCTTCTTCTGAATTCTTCTTCGCGTTAACTAATTTTCATTTGCTTTTGGAGTAAGCTTTTTGCGCCTAAGAAATCAAATTAGGCAGGGCAACATTAAAAATTAAAAATAAATGATTTGGAACTCATAGCAAACGCTATTGCAATATCGTTAGTAATTTTGTGTTCCAATTTAAAAAAAATGCACTTTGAAAAAAAAAATTCAAATGGCCACATTATTTTTTTACTGTTGAAAAACAAATCGGATTATAAATTGTGTAATTATTTTGTAGCTCAATCTAAATTTAAATCAAAGGATTTTTTAGCCCAGAAAGTCTCAAAATGGCATTTTGCGTTGAATCACTTAACTGCGATGTATCACTTTTCGAACTGTTGCCCCCAAATTTTATCCCCTTCTATTATATTTAAAGAAACTAAATAATTAAGAATCTGCATAAATGCAGGTATGTTTCTCGCATTGTGCAAAAACAATTGTACTTAGAGTCATTAACTTTTGAATAACATAGACCTCCATCCAAACATGGGCGCATGGAAGCCCGAATTTGTAATTTGTTTTATTGTCTATTTCTTATTTTGTGAACCTTTAACGAATTTTTGATTAAAACTGTAACATCTGTCTCTGTTATTCCACATACACTAAAAATAGATCCTACAATGAACCTGGCGAATTCTCGCAGGGTGTGAATGAATTACCAGCACGTTCAACTTGCTGTGAAAACTCAAATGTAGAATATAATTCTTCAACTCGAATCCAAAATAGAACAGTTCTGGATTAGCACGTTAAATTTCACCTAATAGGTTGGCTCGCAAAAACCTAACATCCGAATTGGCCAAAAGGCTTACCAGCTAACAGCGAGATAGCAACGGAACGTGCGGTGGCTAGCGAAAACACGCTCTGAATAAACTCAGAGATTCACCAGTTTAAGTATTCACTTCACTTAACTTAAATTTACATCCTGGCGAGAAACTGCTAAGGGAAGTTGAGAGGTTTAGGAAAGTTATCAAACTTAAAATAAATTTCTTATGCAAAATAAGAGAAACCCTGCAAAACACTCAACGATTTCGAAGCAAACAATGGCAACACTGTACTGGAAAAAACATTTTTATCTCCAGCGCGCGGGACTGTCTATCAGAAATTCTATAGATATGCTGTTTTTAAATATTTTTAGTCCCATGTGGCGTTAGGCCAAATCCTCTCGAAACGTGTATGCGTCTGTAACCTAAGAAAAAACTCCCGTTTAGGCGTAATATAAAATCTGGAAGCTTTCAGATTTTTTTAAATATAGTTTCGTTCTTTAAAGATCATTTTGTAGGTTTCAATTTTAGTATAAGTCTTCATTATATGTTTCAATTTTCAGTCTTCATTTGTTTCTCATTCGGTGTAAATTTAAAGTGTTTTTAATGAATTTGAAGCCATTTTGATCTTTCAATTATATATCAAAACAAAGTATACAAACATTTATGTACAGTAATTTTTAAGTTATGTATTTAAAAAAATTCATTTCATTATTGTATTATTTTAAATGCGACTTTCTTACAGGGGATGGATCATTACAAGTTCAGCCATTTTTCTTTCCACCAAAATCTATTATCGGTAAACGAGTTAGTGTAACATGTACTCCAGCAGCTGGGGAAAAAATGGAATTCAAATGGATGAAAAATGGGAAAGCATTATTAAAAGGGCTAAATATTGATATACGAACATACAGTGACCTTACAACTCTCGTCATAGATCCCCTAACAGAAGAAGATACTGGAAATTACACATGCCTTGTGAATGCTAGAGGAAGAACAGGGAGTTATACATCTGCTTTAGAAGTTTTAGGTAAGTAGTTATACTAAGAATAAATAATATAATAAATTATTTACCTCTTTTCCCACGTAATGCCACTATTGTAAATTCCTTATTGGACATAAAATTTATGATATCAGATAGGATGTGCACCGTTTCTTTCGCGTTATATTATTCTGATATCCTTCAAAGGTGCACATTATAAATTTTAAAAAGGCTAATTTCTCCAACCTTATGTATTATAACAAAATCTATGCGTGTAACAAAATCCCCATATCATGAATTAGCAAACAAGACTGTAAAATGGGTTCCTTATATTTTAATAACAGGCCATGAGTCGCAACGCAGTGGCATACTGACAGAAGTTCTGTAATATCTGTTTCTGTTATTCCACATACAGAAATCCTAGATCCTACAATGAACATGGAAAATTCTCGTACAGGCGTGAATAAATATCAATACACAAGAAGGGGGAAAACTAACCCTTTATTAATTCAAAGTTTAACAGAAGGGCACGATCTTCGTGCGTCTACAAAGCACCGTTAATCTGCGGTGGGAAGCTTAAATGTAGACTATAATTCAAGTCGAATTATAAAATAGAAGAGTGCTGGATTAGCACGTTAATTTGCTCCTAACGGGTTGACTCTTAAAAACTTAAAAGGCGTGATGGTAATCCGAGATGGCCGAAAGGTTTACTGGCGTAACGGCAAGATAACAACGAAACGTGTGTTGGCTAGCGAAAACATGCTCTGAATAAACTCAGGTTTTCTTACAAAATTACTGTTAGGAAACGCTATGTTTCAGCTAGCAACATTTTTCAAAGAAATTAATATTCATGAAGAAGAAGCGTTTTGTGCATTTGACTAATTCAGTATGAGTTTCTCAAACTTTCGAAAATAAAAAAATCTAAAAACTAGTAATTTTATTTCCTTCATCTTGGTGTAAATCTTACGCTGAAAACTGCCTGCAGTAACCAAAAGACAAATATTGCTTCTGTTCATGATAAGGCATGATATCGGGAGCATTCTCCTACATCATCCTTCTCCAAGATATACCTCCTACGCAGAGCCGTGCCAAGATATATTTTCACCTGAAGCAAAGAGGTAAATGCGTGCTCCTATATATATATCAAAATAGCTATATTTGTATTAAATCAAAATATCATAATTTTTATAGCATAATTGTACCATAATTCTTAAAGTAGTTTTCAATCGTAACTTTATAAATTCAGAAAAATAATATAGCCAATTATTAATAACTTTCAAATGAAAGTGTTAAAAAATCCTTTTTTGATAAATAAGAAGTAACATTGAAATATAGATTGCATTAATTTCCAGGCTTTCTTGCAATTCTTCCTCTTGTTTTATTAGTTTAAGTTTGCCTATGTTTATTTACCCTAATAATAATAAGCAAATTTAAAACCATAATTAAAGTAATTTTTGAATTCGCATAGATAATTTGGCGCCCTTTCTAGTGATTCACCCGAGGCAACTGCCTCACCCTTGTCCCGGCTCTGCTCCTACGTACTATAATTTATTTTAATCAATGAAATATTTCTTAATTGATAAAAAATTTCAAATCATTTCATAAATGTTTCTTTTTGATAGCAGCCATTACGCTGACGATTAACTTTCATTGCCCTTCTCATAATGTTAATTCATATTTTACCTATAAAAATAAAAGACGTTTTGAAGAGATATTTTAGTTTCTAATCACAAGGATTCTAGCCAGTTTACCACGAGCATGTCCGTGTTAATGCACGGAAGAAGTGGTAGTTCTGTTATATTGGTATTTTTATGCATTTTATTAACTAATAAATGTTACCTTTCTTATCAGTGTTCTTGTCCAAATGGATGTGAAATATGTTCTGTTGACTTTAAGTTGTCATTGAACGTAATAGGAGATTCTAAGCTTTTAATTTTTATTTTCAAATGACCTTGAATCCCTTTCATCTTTGGAGACTCTAAAATGTATTTCCTTTTCTAATTATATCATCATCGAGATTTTAAAAAAAACTTAAAAACCTAAAAGATAAAAATATTTCGGTTGCTTTTGCATTTGTTTGTGGTCACACAGGTGTTGTTGGGAATGAAGGGCCGATTTTCTTGCAGAGACTGCCACCAAGCGTGAAATTGACACTCTCGTCAATATTTCTAAATCGTTTTATAAGAAGGTAATGAATTAATGTATTATGGTGTCGTGGAATCAAGAATTCATTAGCTCTAATAAAGGGAACTTTATAGAGAATTTTCCCTTCCATCAAAATGAGATTGTCATGTCATCGCTTTTCACAAATTATAAATTGACCCAATTTCTTAGTGGCCACGGAAATTTCAAAAGTTATCTTAGCAGATTTAAGTTGAGCCCAGAGACTGTCTGTGATTGTAACGTCGGTGGCAAAGAAAATGTTGAACATGTGCTTCTTCTATGTCCCAAATATAAGAGTGAAAGAAAATTCTTGAAACTTTCATTGAAAAGTATTAATATTAATTGGTCTCCAGAATTTCACCAGTTTATTCCTGAGAGAAGTTTTGTCAATTCATTGTAAAATTTTGTAATCCTCCTTAATCTTGTTTTAAATTTTCTCTTACTGTTTATTTTGCATTGTATTTCAAACTTACTTCTGCAAGCCTCATGTAATACTATGAACTCCTTGTGTTTCTTTTAATAACAAAATAAGGAGTACTTGATAATACTTGAGGAGATTATTCACTTCCAGAGTTCACGTTGCAATATAATTAGGTAAAGAGTATGTTCTTTATCACAAAATATAATTTTTTAACATCTCTTCAATCAGTACTTCGATTTTATTGTTTTTTAAGCAATAAAATTTCTGCAGACTACTCTGTCACAGTCTGGTTTTTGTTATTTAATAAATAAATACTTTTGCACGGAAATACATTTTTGAAGCTTAAAATTGATAATATTAATATAGGCAACTCAGAGGGTATTCTTCAAGTGGCTTACGAAATGTTAGTATCAAAATTCGCGACGAAAGTCATATCCGTTTAACTCAGGCAACAGCCCTTGTTAGCCGGATATACGTAATGCCCAGTTATGTTAATTGGCTGGAAACAAAAATAATATGTTACGATAAATTAGTCAAAAGAGCAGCCCTTTTTTGTCGTACATTTTAAGTAAAACTCTATAGATTTCGAGTGCAACCAGACACAGGTCCCTCTTCTTCAGGAGCATACGACTTTCTGTGAATGTTTTATTTTGTTTGACTAAATGTTTCGTTCTGACAAAATGAGTTCTTTATTTGTATTCCATCAATAAATGTGGCAAAGATGCTTGTTTTAAAGTTTTCTATCAAAATATTGTTGCTTTTTTTAACCACTTTAATGTTGGTTTTAATTTTCCTTTCACGTTCTTAGTAAATTGCTAGAATAAAATTTTCGAATTACTTTGTTTTAAAGATGGTATAAAAATATTCCGATGTTTTAAAAAAATTACGTACTAGTTTAATAACTACTATTATTTACCTCTGATTTTCTGCGTTTATATGCTTCTAGTCCCTCCTTCCTGGAGCCATGCACCGTATGATGTGGACGCTCTTAGCGGCGATTCTGTTACTATGAATTGCAAGGGCATAGGCAGGCCAGATCCCGCAGTTACGTGGTCGAGAACACAAGGTGAGATCTTTTTAAACACTTAAAATAAGAAGCTATTCATTTCATTAGACAAGGTTCATGTTCTAATAAAATAGAAATTGCTCCCATTTCATTTAAGAGAAAAACAGGATGCAAGCTTCATTTGCAAGAGAATCAGTACAAAACCATGTGCAGCTACCATCCTGAATGATTAAACCTTTCTTTATTACGTGCAAAAATAATCATATATAGTTTATATCATCATATATAGGATGGTGAACTTATATCATAAGTAGTATTTTTTTCTGTAGTTTGTTACTTATATTAGCTCTGTTTAAACAATTTTGTATTTTTCAACACAAAACAAAAACAGAAAAGAAAGAATAATTTTTTAGTTTTCCCAGAAGGACTATTAATTTCGTTTTGGCATTTTGAGCCGATTCACTGTAACTGTCCGTATCACTTTTCAAACTGTTGCCACTAAATATTATCACCCTGTATTATATTTAAAGAAATTAAATAATGAAGAATCTGCATAAATGTATATATGTTTCTCACATTGTGGTAAAACAATGGTACCTAAAGCCATCAAATTTTAAGTAACGTAATCTTCCTCCGAATATGGGCATCTGGAAGCTCAAATTTGAAATTTGGAACTTGTTTTATGATCGATTTCATATTTTGTGAAACTTTAACGAATTTTTGATGAACAAACTCCAGGATTTCAAAGCGAGCAATACCAACGTTGTGCAGAAAAAACATTTTTATCTCTAGCGCTCGAGACTGTGTATCGGAAATTTTAAACATATGCTCATTTTAGAATTATTTTGCGATGTTGCTCTTGAACTGAATTTTGTGGTTTAAGGGCGAAGAACAGGATATTTAATAAATAAGGGTAACAGACAAAATGTTAAAAAAACGCCCCTTTAGAACTAATTTAAAATATGAAACCTTTCAGTTTTTATTTTAATTCTGTGTTTCGAATTTTCAAAGATTAATTTTTAAACTAGTTGACGTATAAGAATTATTCCCCGTTCCAAACTGGAATGTAAATACGTAAAGCATATTATAAATTTGGTAAATTTTATGCTTTGAAAATTTTGAATTGTTTCTTAAACTTTTAATATCGGTTTCTTTTTTGAAGTGCTAAATTATGGTTTGCTGTAAGTGCTTTCTCTCTATTCCCGTAATGTAGATTTATCTGCTAGTGAAAGGGATTTCAAGTATCCGATTTTAGAGTTTTATATTTTTAAGTTTCAAATTTAGTTATCTCGCTGAATAAGTAGATTTATTTGCTGACTATTGATATGAAAAGATACTGACTTTTAAATATGATGAAAGCCAATCATATACTACGGTTTGTTTGCTTTGTTAAAGTTTGTCCGTGTAGCAGGCGACAAAGCAGTAGTTCAGTTTAAAGGTGCTGTAATACTTTAAGGTGTTACTATATTATCAGGCATTCAAATGTTATCCGTGGGAAAATATTATCAAATACTATCCGTGTGAAACGTTATAGAGAATTATTATATTTCCTTGTGCTTACTCTTCTAGTGTAAAAAACAGAAGTGAAGCTAGCAACTGGAAGATCGGTGGTCGAATTCCAATGAGAGAATAGCTGTTTTTTTTGCTTTCTCTGCTCCGAAGAAATTAAATGTATTGCCGTTGCACCTAAACTAAAAATGTGACGGACGAAAATTCATTCCTTTCTGGATTTAATCAACTGAGTCTTGTGCATCTTTTCAGTCGCTCTTTAAATGGAGTAAGAATATATTATAATCCCCCCACACGTGCTGTCTTGGTGTAAGTGGTATCAACCCCAACTGCCAGTTTAAAGATTTGTAGCTCGAATCCCGATGAGGGCATAGCTGATTTTTTGCGCTTTCTGCTCTAAAAAACTTGTTTCTACCACGTAAACAGCTAATGAATGCAAACAAGATACATTCCTGCCAAGTCTTATCGAATCTGGCTGTGTATCGGCAAGCACTGATAAAATGCTCACACACTATCCCTTTTAGAAAGCCATAAATTGTCACGTAATTCTAAAATTGTTTAAGAAATGTCGGTGAACTTGAAGATGATAATGCACTAACTGGAACTAAATTGTCAACGTTTGTACAGTGGTTATCATAAATTAAAGAAAAATCACAAAAATCACGATTACTGAAAACGTTACATGTAGAATTTTTTGAAACTTACCCTCAATATACAACACATAGTTAGGTATCAAATAACATAAAAAGAAATCATCAGACAATTATGGTAGTATAGAAATTAGCACATGTATAAAATGAACAAATCGAAGGTGTCAGTTTGCTAGAGGAAAAGTACCTTCAATATGGAATAGGATCGCCTCTAGAAGCAATACAGCACATACAGCGATGTGTGGTGCTTTCAATTATGCGGTCTATTAGTTCCATAGGAAGCGAGAGCCATTGCTCTTGCAAAGCAGTTGCAAGCGCCGCAAGGGTCTGAGGGGGCGGATTGAGAGCAGCTAGACGTCTCCCTAAAGCATCACAAACGTGCTCGATAGAATTCAAGTCCAGGGATCGAGCTGGCCACTCCATGCGCATAATTGTTTCCTGTTGAAGATAATCATCTACGATGCGAGCCCTGTATGATCTTGCGTTGTCGTCCTGTAACAGGAAAGCACCACCTATTGCCCCGGCACATGTGCGCAATTAAGCACCAAGGATGTCTTCTCTATAAACCTGAGCATTCACGGTTCCCCTTGGAAAGACATGGAGGTCTGTGCGTCCACCCAAAGAGATGCCACCCCAAACAGAGACACTAGCTCTTCCGTATGCATCTCTTTCAAGGATGGTTGACGGATGATAATGGATTCCATGTTCTCTCCATGGATTCCGATATTCTTCGCAGCTTCTTTTGCGAAAGTGTCTGCATTCTCGTTGTTCCTGTGGCCCGTGTGCGCTTTAATCCATAAAATATGGATATTGCTATTATGCGCATTTTCTTTAAGCAGACGTTGCATATCTGCTATTATCGGCGACGGATGGAATGGATCACGAAGAGCGAAGATTGGTGACTGACTATCTGAGAAAATGCAAACTTCCTGATCAACAAAATTCATAGCTGCTGCGATAGCCTGACGCAATGCTACTGCTTCTGCTTGGAATACAGATCTGTTGACCCCAAGGTAACCTTTCCATGTTCCTAAAACTTCTTCACGACGTTTAATAATAAAAGCGCAGCTGTCTCTTCGTTTGGAAGCCTGATACAAACTGAAACAACAAAACAGCCAACTTTCATTTACACAATCATTTATAAACTGCGAAATCAGCTGGTCGGAATATGTGTTTTTTTTTCCCAAGAAGACCAGTTTCGTACTCCTGCTAGTTAAACCTGAATCTGAATAAGAGCCGTCAAAATCGATTTTGAACTCTTTCTGACAGAAGAAGAACTGTGCCTCAGCTTGTTTTATGTTACATTATAGCAAGAAGATATTTTTAGTGTCTCATTATGTTTTACCATAATGCTTTTGTTGGTATTCTACTCACTCTGATAAATATGATAACTCGACTTTTGAGCACAAGAATCTGCATATAGCTCGTCAGTATTCATGGATGAGTCCAAGTACTGTTTACAGTCTAACTCACTTTGTCATGTGATTTGCATAAAGGAAGTAACCCTATTCAATCAAGTCAGTATTCTCACAGAATGGTATCATCCATAGGCGAGAATACATTGAATCACAATTGCTTTGTAGATGAAGACTGAAGAGCTCGATGGCATGAGAGACAGGACTGTCCTGATGTGTGATTACTTTCTTTTTCTAATGTCACAGTCTTTCGAAAGTAATGCTCTAACTTTGTTTTTTGAAATTATTCAAAATTCAAAGGAGTCTTGTTTTCGAGAAAGAAGGAGCAATGTCATACTACATGGTCGGCTCCAGAGCATTCGGCCCCCTGTGCGAAATTCTTGGTTTCCTTATATACTATTATATAACATATATCGATATTAGTACATATGCCTTTTAGAAGATCGGTGATAATATTGAAAAGATAAAGCTCAACTTTATTCTTCTTCACGGCATGTCACTAAAAAGGGAGCTTCGGAATTACTCCAGAAACAGAAGTCATTCATCCAGACAACAACAAACTGCTTTTTTCAATAGAACAACATATTTTATTATTATTTACAAAAGAATTTGTATTATAGAAGGAGATTAATTACAATAAGGGTAAACAGCGCACATTTCCGCTTCCTTTCGTTAGTGATACTACTGTCTCTTCTCTGATTAATTTCAGTCTCCAGTTCACTTCAGTTCGAAATAAATGAAAACTGCCGAGAGGTTCGCTCAGCAGCAACAATGCTTAACCCTGAATAAGGTCAAAGTGCACAAATATTTTACCATAATAAGTTAGCATAACATTAAGAAGCATGGTCTAGTCTCTAGTACAACAAAAGAGTCCCTAGTACCACAGCGCTTTTTGATTGGTTGAGTTCCTTCAGTTCTCGATGGGGTTTAGTCGCTTGTGGTCTTTTCAGAACGTTACCTTTCCATTTGCTTTCTTTTCTGTTGCATTCCAGTTGACAGCTATATACCGCACTCGAATTTTCAAATTTATGATTAGGAAATTGCGCTTTAAATTCAAACTGGCATTGTTCGATTTCATGTACTATATACGCCTATAGGTTGTTAGTTCTTATATTAATTAACTCCTAGAAGGCAATATACTTAGAAACTAAATAATATAATACAATGTTTAATTATATTTTATATGTAAAATACACTTTTTTGCAAAACAAATCGAAGCACCAAGAAGGACTTTTGCGATCGTGACGAAATTTGGTATGCAAAACTATCTTGATCGAACATGCAAGTGATCAAAGTTTCAAGACAAATGAACAGGAATTGCAATCATAGCGCGCATTTCTGGTGCGCAATTCGTAAAGTATAAAACCGGAAACAGAGGCGGAAATTTTATCTTTTTTTTTTTGTTGCTGCCATTGTAATTCCATAAAGAAGCAACTAAAGATTCCATTACGATGATATCGAAGACCTTACAGACAACTAAATTTTTTCGAATGTGATCGCATTGTAGGGCTGCGGGAAGCTAGGGTGGTCATACCGAGTAATAGGCCGCCACCCGCAGCGTACAGACACTGCTGTGCAAAGATGTTGGCAGCAATGGTTGCTACAAGAAAATTACCGACGAAATGAAGGCTCTGGAAGGCCAAGTAGCACAAATTCGCGGCAAGATAGGATGATTGTTCGCCAGGCCCGAACCGCCCCAACGGTATCATTGTCGACTATTCAACGCATTACAGACACGTCTATACCTCCCGTGGTACCGTCTACCACCTCACGGCGCTTGTCTGAGGAGGGCTTACTCTCAGAAAGGCCTTCAAGACGTTTGCCTTTGACCCCTCAACATCGACGGAGTCGTCTGGAGTGGTGTCGCAGCCGTCACATGGCTGCCGTCACATGGCTGCCATCAACATGGCTGCCGTCAGACTTATAGTGTTCAGCGGTGAATCCCGCTTCACTCTTGAAGCAGATGACCACCGTGTTCGTGTCTGGAGAGGACGAGGCCAGCGGTCCCAATAAGTCTTTGTTTTACAAAGGCTGATTGGGCAAACCCCTGGTGGGATGATGTGGAGCGCTATTTCTTATGACAACAGGTCATCTTTAGTCATCCTCCGTACATCTTGAACAGCTCAATGATATGTTGATACCAACCTGCGGCCGGTTGCATTACCCTTAAAGGCACGTCATCCTGGGGCCATTTTCCAACAAGCTAATGCCAAGCCACATACCGCTCGCATATCTCTGGACTATCTCCGTGCGGTTGATACTCTTCCTTGGCCAGCAAGGTCACCAGACCTTTCACGAATCGAGCATGTCTGGGACATGGCAGGCCGCCAGATTCGAGCACCACAAAATATCGCAGATCTGGAGAGACAACTCATTAATGCTTAGCAGAATGTGTCGCAGGAATGACATTAGGAATCTCTACCACTCCTTGCCTTGCCGAATTCAAGCATGCATTGCCGACCAACTACTAATTTAAACATTCAATGGATGATTGTGAGCTGTTAACAGATACCATGACCTTGTTTTTTTAATCATTTTATTATCTGTGTATGAGCTATACACATATTCAGTTTCATCAAAAACAGCCACTTCCTTCATGGTACTACGATTGTTTTGCAAAAGAGTGTATTTTAAATCTCTTTTTTGCTTTAGTGTGCTGATATTAATATTATTACTATGGTTTTATTTTTAGGAGAAAATATGGAATTTATGCCTATCAGTAGTTCTACTGAATATGTTTTACATCAAAATGGAAGTTTATTCATAAATTCTATACAAAAAGATGACGAAGGAATGTATAAATGTAATGTGTCGAATGGAATTGGCGTACCGTTGTTGAAAACCGTCGTTGTAAAAGTCATAGGTATGTTTTTAAAAATCTGTTTACTTGATGTAATAAAAACAGAGAAGTGATATATAATTTTGAAAGTCATTATAAATTATGATATACTAATAAAATCCTCTTTTATATATTGCCTCATCATATAGTTTTTAAATACCCGTAGCCAGCAAACTGTGTTTCCTTCTTACACACTTTACGGAAATAAATTTTACAAATAGTATAACGTACGTTTCTTCAACAAACGTATGTTTAAAGGTAGTCATTCGAAAAAATTAGATTCTTCATTCAGCTTTATTTATTATTTTGCATTTGTAAATATCTTTGCACAGATTGAAAGAGAACTATTTAAGCATTGCGAAGGCACACCATTAAATTGTCGGAGATTTCTTGTAGCGGATTTTCGATTACCAAATGCTGTCGTAAAGTTTATGGAAGTGGTGGAATATTCAAACTATTTCCATTTTTAATTCTATTTCTAATCCGCTTCTTCGAAACAGAATATATTTTGACAAAAAGTATTTTAATTAATTTTCATTCGAATTTTAATATTGTTATTAACCTTTTATTCCATGATATCTAAACTGCACATATTTGTGCATATAAAGAGAGAAGAGAAACATGCCAAAGGAAGACATAAAATTAGGCAAAGCAAAAATCGTCTGCCTGGCGTATATTTTAAATATATCCAAGACTATCAATTTCAAGGGCAACAGGTGAAAGTCCATCGTCATCAGGAGGACAGGTGAAAAAAGACATTTTTTCCCCTAAAGCTTTTCAAGTCTTGGTTAAAATATGGCAATTTCGTATTTCTTCATGCAGTTTAAAATTTTTTTAGATATGTTTTATCTGGATTTCAATTTGATTTTAAAATAAAATAAATATTTTGTCAGAAAATTTTGTTATTATCGCATGAAGAATTGTTAATTTTTATTCGAACATGCTAATGTAAAGATTTTATTGTAATCTAAGTATGTGAAATAAAATTTTAATAATTTTAATTTCATATTATCTGAATTTTGCTTTTAATCGCAATTGCTATGTCTTTGCAATCTTTGTTTAGAGAACAAGTTTTAAATTCATAGTTTTGGTATTCTGTATGAATTATTTATTGATTAAAAAATGTCATGGAATCAGGATTACGTTCACAGGAATTTCTTTCATCATATTAAGTTGTAATAATAAGATATTTTTTTTTATTTACGAATGCTAATACCTAGCACAATGATATAAAACTTTAATGGTTATATTAGCATTAAACAGAACTGCTGTACAAAGCAAATTTTCTATTAATGTCGTTTTATAAAGCTTCATAAAGCGTATACAGGCATGAACTAAACTGAATAAACAATTTTAATAAGTTGCCCTTTTTTAATTTACTGACTGTTTATCTTCCTAAGCATCAGTTATACGAATTTCCAAACACTATACATTTTAAAAATATACTATTTAGTAGTTTCAAATAGATATCCATGCCCTCAATGCAGTTGCTGTTAAGTGTGTATGCATTATTACTATTAAGCATTAGAAATATTAAATGTTTGGAATGATTTCAAGCAGCTTTGAAACTAGAGAAATATCTGCTTTTTGTGAACAATTGCTTTTCACTCTCAATATAAAACTTGGAATTATCTGTCATACAATTTTTTGCCTTTTGTGCTACATCTTAACATTTCCAATTTAGAATTCTGTAAATCTTTTCAATCAACGTCTTAAAAGAGACGAAATTTCGATTTTCAACCATTATTTGTTTGTATCATTGAAAGTAATAATTTTACTGTCTTTTATAAATTTTTTACAGATTTCTTTGGTTCACGGTAAAGTCTTATCAAACGGCGTGGAATACTATTATGTATTTACTCCTCTTACGATGTCTGTTGACAATTTCCTTGCGTCATAAGTTTCATTAATTTTTAATTGGGCAAAAATAAACAGAAATAATTAAAACACTAAAGAATATATCTTTTTATAACACTTTATTTTACGTTTTAAAACTTTTATTTTATTGTTTTGAAAACCATTTGAAGAAATGCAATATTTATTAAAGAACAATAAAAAAACAAAAATTTAATTTTGATATCTGTGACTGATTCAAAATAGACACGACGAATAATTTCTATGTGTATTTTTAGTCCAAAGGGGGCAATTTGCCCAGAAGCATTATTAATTTCGTTTTGGCATTTTGCGTTGGTTCACTATAAATGACAGTTCACTTTCAATTTATTGCCACCAAATATTATCGCCCTGTATTATATTTAAAGAAATTAAATAATGAAGAATCTGCATAAATGTATGTATGTTTCTCGCATTGTGATAAAACAACGGTACGTAGAGCCATCGAATTTTAAATAACGTAATCCTCCTGGGAATATGGGCATCTGGAAGCCCAAATTTGAAATTTGAAATCTGTTTTACTATCGATTTCATATTTTGTGAAACTTTAACGAATTTTTGATTCTCAATCTCCAGGATTTCAAAGCGAGCAATGGCAACGTTGTACAGAAAAAACATTTTTGTCTCAGCGCTTGAGACTGTATATCGAAAATTTTAAATATATGCTCATTTTAAAATTATTTTGTGCTATTGATCTTGAACTAAATTTTGTGGTTCAAGTGCGAAGAACATGATATTTAATAAATAAAGGTAACACACAAAAATGTCAAAAAACGCCCCTTTTGGACGTAATTTAATATCTGATTTCAGATTTTAAATGTTTTAAATATTTCAGATTTTTTTACTTGTTATGTTTGTTTTAAATAGACGTAAATCCAGTGTTATAATAATAACAACACCCAGTATTACAATAATAGTGAGTGTTTAGGTTTACTTTTTAAGAGTTATGCTGATTTTAGAATGCACTGTCATCGATATTTAGCTTGATATGCTAAAAATTATCTTGTTTTAAATACACGCTTTGAAGTGAATTTAAAATCTCGATAGCTACAATGTGTACCGAATTTGTTAAGTAAGGCATCATTAGTAGTAAATATGGATGCTTTACTTTATAATGTATGATGCTTATCGCCTAATATGGAGTTTGTTTCCGTAGTATATATTTTCCACATACTTTTAAACGGATTGTGTTACATGATAAAATTCTTTGTTTTTAGGGAAATTTTTAAACATATCTAAATTCTTATAATTATTATTTTAAATGGAAAACTTAATGCTTACTACAAAATTGTACCGCTTCTGAATCATCGTATTAGATTGATTTCAGCACAGAGATAATTTGCTGTGCATTTTTATGTGTTCAAGTTTCATTTAGCAAGTAAGCCATTCGATAGTGTTCAGTATATATTATAATATCCGAAATTTTCCATTAAATGAATATTAGTGTTTTGCATATGTGCAATAAACATATACTACGTGGGGAATACGTAAAAGATGTAAGATTTTTCAAATATTTGTAAAAACTTTGCAGTTAAACAAATGTCGTGCTTTTATTTTGTTCAATTATTTTTAAATACAAAATTGCAATAAAACTTCTGTGTCATATTCCATAATTTGAAACTGCAAATAATATTTTCATATAGCCAGATGTTTCTGTAAAATTCTAACCTAAAAGAAGTTTCATATATCATATTTATATCATGCACATATTGCATACCTTACATATTTTAAGAATATTAATCATGTATAACGCCCATGCGCGCCAGTTTCTATAGTTTTCGAAACGTCTTCGACGAGCTAATTTTAGCTACTGTGACATAAAATGACAAGTGTATTTTTCAGACCGTTCCAACTGTGATACATAAGACTCATTTAAGAACAGAGCATCTACTTGCTTAATTATTAAGATAATAATTAAGGTAATTATTAATCAAAGTCAATGGTTGCGTGTGTGTCATAGAACATTATATTTAACTCTCTAACTTACGGTATAAGATTTTAAATCCAGGACCATTAAAATTGCCTTTCCTATTTCTGTAAAATTCATGTAAAAGAAAATTGTGCTTACGAAAAGAATACTTTTAATGAGAAGTTGTATTTTCAAGAAATGGGGGTGAAAAACGAAATGCAGTACTTCTAATATATGCCACATTTTGAATAGTTGGTACATTAAGGTGTTTATTTATTCACTGCTCGTGAATTTGTGAATTGGAAAATACGCATTTGCCATTTCGCAAAGTAACAACATAAGAAATGACCTTTTATATTTCTAAAATACAATTCTTTTAACGTAAATTCAATATACTGTAAAAATTTTACATTATGAAGAAATTTTTATCCTTCTGTTCTAAATGACTATATTTTAGTTAATCCAATGTAAGAGTGAGGGCGCTACTATACGTTTTTGGAGCTTCAGTCTGATATAGTCTGAACGCCATTATACATATACAGCAGCATATTTGTGATGTATTATAGCTTTCGAACACAGCATCACTGGATCTGCATAACTTACAGTAAAATTTATTTTTAAGCTCATAATATTCTACAGAATTCACTCAAGGTTCAAAGACCTACAACTATGTTGGACGCACGTTCTTTTTTTCAAATCTTCATCCTTCAGATTCTGATGCTCATGTCCTGCGACACAGCTATAGGTAAGCATATTCTTGTTCTTTTATATACTTTCTTTTATATCCTTTTATTCAGGATGATAGATATGCATATAATTTTATTGAGTTTTGCTATGTTATTTTTATATCAAACATAATTTATTTCTAGTGCTTAAGCGAGAATCATAATAAGATTTCATTATTTGTATGTTTAATCTCATATTCTATGGCAAATGCTGCTTAACAATTTCAAAGCTTCTTTTTTCCTTGAAAATTTTTTAATGCTCTAATTTAATATTTCTTATAAAGTGATTTTCGATGCCTAGTTTTTACACATTACATTTAATTTAAACCTTATGCGTTTTCAAGTTTTTTAGTTATGTCTATGTGTGTTGACATAATAATGTTTTTAAGACATATTCAAAAATTTGACAAATTGTCAATTTATCTTAATTTATTTGTTTTATTTATTTATTTAATTTGTCTAAGAATTTACATGTACTTAATATTTAATTGCGCTATGTATAGCAATGTTACGTTTTCTATCAAAAAGGGTTGAAATTAATTTTGAAAATGAGGATATTTTCATTTAAATTATGTTTATTAGTCGTCTATAAGCTTAGGTACAAAAATTTAAAAGCTAGAAGCATGCCCAATGTTTTAACTAATCAAGTCTTGTCAGCAAAACATTTTTAATATATATTACAATATTTTATACATTTATGGCATGCAGGGCAACTGCAAAAGCGATTTGTTCTATACTATATTTGTAAATTGGAGATTTTTGTAGCATGCAAATAAATCAAGAGCCACACGGAAATAACAAATCAAAATATTTAATTTTAAAATATTTGCTCATCCAAGTTATATTTTAGTCGATCTCGAATGGTTTCTGCTCATCAAAACAAAACATACGACTTATTTAAAAAAAAAAAAAAAAAAAAAACCTTGATTTTTCGTTTACATTGAGTCAGATCTGGTTTGTAAATGGTATTATTCTGTCAGACATACGATTCGACATTTTAGTTTCTGACCCCGTTACCAACTTCAAATTTTGTAAAATATACAAACTCTGTCCGCGCGTTCTAGGCACTGAATTCTGTAAACGCATCCTAACATGTGATTGTCAGATTTCGGATAACATTATTTTAATGTAGACGTATTCAGTTTTTTATTGAAATACATAGAAGAAACATGTATCAATTTATCCGTTTTCTGTTCGATAGCTAATATAAAGTTTGTCAATGAGTATGAAACTTTGTCACTTTTCCATTTACCTATTTGAACAATCACGGTTTAAAGTGTATTTAGAATTTAATATCTAGTAAATCATGTTTTCGTGTATTATTTTTAATGTGAAATCATTTCAGGGGATAATTCACTTCAAGTTCAACCATTTTTCTTCCCTCCTAAATCAATTATTGGCAAACGTGTCAGTGTAGCATGTACTCCAGCAGCTGGTGAAAAAATGGAATTCAAATGGTTAAAAAATGTCAAAGAATTATTGAAAGGACTCAATATTGATATTCGATCATATTCTGATCTCTCTAATTTGGTCATTGATCCGTTGACAGAAGATGATACAGGAAATTACACGTGCATTGTAAATGCTAGAGGAAGAACTGGAAGTTATACATCAGTTTTAGAAGTATTAGGTAAGTAATCAAACTTCAACTCCCATATCTTTTTAAGTCCGATCATAAATGTTTATGTTTCGCATAAAAAATATAACCTGTAGTATATGCTTATATATACGCACTTGTCATCTCAAGTCATAAAGTAAAAGCACGATTCCTGTTATGTAGCCTGTTCTAACTTCATGAATTTTAGCGTAAACAGCATTAACTTCAGTCTGAACCATAGTATGTCTACAAAGGGTACGGCCAAACACTTGATTAAAAATATGCTTTTACCTGAAAGATGAAAAATAATTCACTGTGAGATATAAAACCAAAATATTAAGTAACTTAATCTTTCACCTTTTTTGTTGAGTTTTGATTTTTTATGAAAGTAAAACAATTATTTTATATTCATCTTTGTTAAGATCAAATTTACAAGGTAGATTTTAGTGTGCGGCTAAAATGAATTGGCATTAAACTTTAAATTGGTAACGAAGGGACTTCTCTGTAATTATACGGAATCTGAAACGTTTTATTTACGCATCGAGTTAATTTAAGCAAATATAAAAATTATAAGACTCTCTTTGTGAAGTTCTTTCTAATCTTCTAAAAATTAGATCTAATTAAGTTTAGATCTTGATTACATTAGATCTTTGAAAGAATCTAATAGAAGAAATATTAGATCTTTTACAGACTCTTTTGTAAATGATCTACTAATGTTACAGTGCAACTCACTCTAAAAGCAAATTCTCATGTTCAATTATCGAGAATTTCTAATATAGTAATACGTTTTACATACAGAATCACTTACAGATTTGAGAATTAAACGACTTAGCAATTATAGCCCATTTTCATCAATTTGAATCTTTGAGTAGATGTTAATAAGATTGAATCAAATAAACCCATACTCTAGGCCAATGGTCTCAAACGGGAGGCCGCCGAACTCATTTCAGTCATGTATTTGTTGTAAATATTTCAAGATTTTAAGTATTTGAAGTCTAAGTTTACATTATTTCATCACCATTAGTAGCAAACACGAATAAAGCACCAGGAAACCTAAATTGAGCTAATTAATTTACAGTGTACTACGAATCTTATTCAAAGATTTAAAAATACAGATCTGATTAATTTTTATCTGTTCTTGTCAAAAATTAAGTGCGCTTAGTTATGAAATTTTGTGCAGAGAATAATCGCTTTGTTTCGAACTCCATTTATATGTGAACAGCACATTTTTAACAGTTGGAAATTAAGTACCCGACTGACCAGTGAGCGTTTACGATCTGTGATGAAGATAGTAAATTAAGTAATTTTTCTGCAATGCACGCACATTATACAAATAAATCTTGAAGTTACATAAAAAATTCATAATTATTTTAATACTAACGTATGTATTTTAATTTATGCATCGAAGCAAATTATAGTAAGTAAAAAGAGACTACTCCTATGTTGCCATTGTTTATTCTCAAGTTTTGGCCCATTTGTAAAGTTTTCTCATAAAATTTCGACAGTGTTTATAATTTGTTTGATTTTAATTTAAATTAAAGTATGTTACTTACTGATTAATAAAACAGATTGGAATTATTTGAAATAAATGTCAGTCTGAAATATTAATATTTAGCAGTCAATATACTTGAATTACGAAATGTAGCCGAAAATATCTTGCGGGTACCAAATTTTAGATTTCAGATAGAAAAGAAATATAAATTTGATTTTTTTCCTTTGAATTATTGCTGTTTATGCATGTTTTGATAAATATTTAGTAAACTAAATTTAAAATTTAGTTAAAATCCTTTTAATTTTGTTGACAAAATGTTTCACTTAGGTAAAAAAATTCTGCCCCCGTCAGCTGTTTTTAGAATGTGCTTTCTGCCCGCATACTGTTTTTGTTTGAAACCGCTGCTCTAGATATTCATTGTTGCTGTCACTATTAACATCCTTTGCATGTATTTTGTAGTGGCGCAAATAATGCACTGCGTTTATTCCATAATCGAGATGCAGGCAATACAGGGTGTTTATAAAGTCCCGGACCCATTTTGATGTTTAATAACTCATAAAATAATGAAGATATAAACAAACTTGTGGCATTTATTGATGGAATAACTTATATAGTTTCCTTTTCAGGTTTGAATATCTTTACTTTTGTAAATATCGTCTGCGCGTGTAGTTAATTTCAGATAATTTCATTTTCCAGTCTTTGTACTTTTCTAAATATCGTCTGCTTATTAATCACATTTTTCTCTCTTTTGTTTTTGGCAACTATTGCAATGTTAAAAGGGATTCCCCAAAGGTTCATGTGGGGTGTGGACTAAAGCACGACCGAGTCATTGAGCCTTTCTTTTTCACAGAAAAGACGGTCTCATCAGTCGTATACTTAGACATGTTGGAAAACTTCGTATTTTCACAACTAGAAGAGCTTCAGCCACATGTCTTTTTGCAACAAGATGGTGCACCACCTCATTGGGGTACCATCATTCGTATTTCTTTGAATGGCCATTTTACAGGAAGATGGATTGGGCGAGGAGATCCAATTCCTTGGCCACCCAGATCACCTCATATAACGCCGCTGGACTTTTTCTTTTGGGCATTTGTAAAGGACAACGTTTACAGGAGGAGTGTCTAACATGAATGACCTAAAAGCCAGAATTACAACCGCAATAGCCTCTGTGGATGCCGACATGCTTGCCGGTACCTGGCGTGAAATTGAATATCGATTTGATATTCTCCGTGCGACGAAGGGGGCACACATGGAAGTTCATTGACAAGGGTCATGAAACTTTTTGAGTCTATCTAACCATGTATGTTATTAATTTTAATCTATCTTTATTATTTTATGAGTTATTAAACATCAAAATGGGTCCGGGACTTTATAAACACCCTTTATAAACAGCGGCTTTATATTGGGTGATCTGGGTGGCCAAGGAATTGGACCTCCTCGCCCAATCCATCTTCCTGTAAAATGGTCATTTAAAGAACTATGAACGATGGTACCCCAATGAAGTGGTGCACCATCTTGTTTCAAAACGACATGTGGCTGAAGCTCTTCTAGTTGTAGAAATACGAAGTTTTCCAACATGTCTAAGTATACGACTGATGAGACCGTCTTTTCTGTAAAAAAGAAAGGCTCAATGGCTCGGTCGTGCATTAGTCCACACCACCCACTAACCTTTGGAGAATCCCTTTGTGCCTCCGGTATTCATGGGGGTTTTCAGATCCCCATATGCGCCCATTATGGCGATTAACAATACCAGAAAGATGAAAGAATGCTTCGTTGGAGACCATAGAACATTACGCTCTTCAGAAATTCAGCATCATCTTCTATCCTCTTTAGCATATCTGTTGCAAAGGCCATCCTCCTAGGCCTATCGTCCAATTCCAAAACTTGAAGAATTTGAACTTTGTATGCATGCAGTCTTAATTTTTTCTTAATAACCTTGTTCACCGTCGAAATTTACATATCCAATTCTCTTGCCGCTGATCTCACAGATCTTCTAGAATTGTGCAAAAATGTCTCTCTGGCAAGCTCAACATCAAAATCACCTGTGGAGGGACGTCCGGAACGTTTCTTATCTGCGATACTTCCAGTTTCTAGAAAATTCTTTTTCCACCGCAAGATGCTGCTTTTGGATGGAGGATCGTTCTGTTAAATTCTTCTGCAATTTCTCTGTGTTTGCATTATGGATTTCGTTTCTATGAACTACCATAAAATCTGTGCTTTCTCTTGTGGTGTATGCATTCTCCTTAATATCCGATCAAATAAAACATCACATACAAAAGTACTAGAACAAACACATCAAAAGTAAACATAACATTGCAATAGTTGCCAAAAGCAAAAGAGAGAAAATGTAAAAAAAGTAAGTTTAGAAAAGAACAAATATTTAGACTGGAAAATGAAATTATCTGAAATGAACCACACGCGCAGACAATATTTACAAAAGATATTCAAACCAGGAAAGAAAAATATATAAGTTATTCCATCAATAAATGCCAAAAGTTTGTTTATATCTTCATTATTTTATGAGTTATTAAACATCAAAATGGGTCCGGGACTTTATAAACACCCTGTATATTAATAGCAGTTTATTTCTGAAATTTTTTTTTCTCCTTTTGCTGACTTATTTGCATACGAAAATTTAAAAACAAATTTAAAAGTCTACAATGCATACTTAAATAGCTTGAAATGACAGACAGTGTTATAGAGTATTTTCTCCCTTCCTTCAGCATACCTTCGTCGGCTAATGGTAGCATACTCGGCACGTAGCCGAGAGGTCCACGTTTGAGTCCCGGCGAAGGACATTTGTACATTTTTCACATCGCTTGCTTAAAAAAAATGGTGATGACTCTACAATGACGCCCGAAATAAAAATCTTGTGGACAATAATTCATCACCACCAGGATTTGGGGAATGGGTACCCTAATCCCCAGTCACCCTTTAAAAAGGAGAGTACACAAAATATTTTCTCCCTCCTTCCGGCATGCCTTCCTCGTGTAACGGTAACACACTCGGCGCGTATTCGATAGGTCTAGGTTCGAGTTCCGACGATTGCATAGCCCATTTTTCTTTTCTTCTGCTTAAAAAAAAATCCTAATGACTCTACAGAGTTTACTTCAAATGTGAGAAATTTAAACTCTTTTTTAGATTTGATAGTTTTAATAAATGCAGATAGCAGATAAAAATATTTGTTTTTCAAGAAAGTAACTCGCATGAATTTCAAGTTAAATATGGTCTCCGAAGAAGTGTCCACAAAATTTCTGTTCCTGTATGTTTATGATAAACGATTTCATTGTTTTGTTAATTAGTTGTTGCTTCCGCTTTAGCATCTGTTTTAAACAGTTTCAATACTCTTTCTGGTTATATTTCCCATTTTTACCATTGTTTTTAATGATATGAAGCAAAGATGTGTTATTTGTTAACTTTTAAATTATGTCATATTCTTGCTCGCTATTACAGTGACAACATTTACCAGCACTTTAACGTCGTTACGATTCCTTTATAGGCCCACCAGCAGCAGAGCTGTAAATTCGCTGAACACTGGTATTTTGCGCCGGGTGCGAATCTTGGTAAACGGGTGGCTGCATGGGTGTTTTCGTGGTTTTCCCCAGGTCTAACGTCAATATGAGACAGTGCCCCTTAGAAATTCCTCCACAAAGGCATCCTTCACTTAGGCAGATGGTCCTTGAGTGCTTTGCCATAATGAAATAAATAAACAAAACTCCTTCATAGCAAATTCTCTGAATTAGTCAGGTACATGTATTAGATATGTAGCTAAAAAAATAAGAATATACGGAAAGGCTTCTTTTTTCAGATAGTTATGATCGTCTGAGTATCATTATTTTATACAAAGGAAAAGTTCAGGATTATTTTTACGGATATGATAGCTAAGCCTGCATAATTATTCAAAATATAAATACATTGTAAATTACCTCTTAGGAATGATATTTATTATTTGGTTTAATGAATCTCAAAGCAAAACGTAACTTTAAATGATGTTCTTTTGAAAATGTAAGTAATATTTTTTTAAAAAATCTTAAGAGAATATGCAAGTTCTTGAACGCTTTTATCCTAAAAGCCACAATAATATTTTAGTGCCTCCATCCTGGAGTTACGCACCTACAGACATTGATGCTCTTAGTGGCGATTCGGTGACTATGAATTGCAAAGGAGTTGGCAGACCACAACCTACAGTTACGTGGTCCAGGACACAAGGTAAGAGATGTAACAATTTAAATATACTATAATACTCGAACTATCCGGATTTTAAATATCTTGATATTACATTTTGTGAATCGCTAGTTATTTATAGGTCAAACAAAAATAAATGTTTGCCTGTTTGTTTTCGTGCTTTCAATTCTCCCTCTGATCAAATTTATGCGAAAATTATACATTAATTAAATATATTTATGTTTTATTTTCAGTGTGATAAAGCTTTTTAAAAGCTATTAAATTTATTCATACATATGTTTATTAGAGTTATATATTTATTAGTGTTTATTAGAGTTAATATTTTTCAGTAGCGTTAGTATGGCTCTACTGAAAAATATGTTATGCGTTTCGGCTTAAGCAAATCAAAAATAGGTTTTTGTCTTTTAATGTAGTGCAGTAAAAATAAAAGCGCGTTTTTACATACTCAGGTTTAGATCCTTCGTAAAAAAATATATTTTGTATCACTTTGTTTTAGTTAAAGAAGAAATGCGTCATGTATTTAGACAAAAAAAATAGAATTTCATAACTTAACAGTGTCCACAAAAGTGTGTTCTGCATTTAGTTTTATGGAAATAATAATATTCTAAATTTACCATAAAATGTTCTTTGAAATAAAATATGATAAAGGAAGAAATGAAACTACTTAACTTGCGTAAATTTGTATTTCACTTAAAATGAAAAACTAGCAACCACTTTATCTGAATTTTTCAAATATCTAAATAATCTGTAGCGGTTGACTTGTTTTGATGGCATAAATTGGTATACAAACTTTACAGATTTGGAGCGAGTTATGGTTTCCTCTGAGAAGCTCTGGAAAGTCTTAAGAAGGTTTAAAACTTTTTACTAAATAAAAACTGAAACATAAATGCACAATTCATGCTTACAAATCAGCCAAACAACGTGTGGCGATGTTTAAATAGCCCTGACTACTAGACTTATTTAGTAGCCCTTATTATTACAGTTAAAGTAGCTATAAATTCAAATTTAAAACTTAGTAGTCAAGGGCTACACAAATGATTTAACGCGAAGTTGGTTCAAACGTCTCATCGGCGTAGCAATTTAAGTGTCGGCAACTGTAATGCAATCTTAACTGAGCTAGTGGAAACCTAGTAACGTGGGTCGTGAGGCAGAAACACGTTCTGTCTTGCAATCCAAAAATCTCACCTTAAATATTATCGAACTAATTTGCATTCTGGTAGGGAAACGGAAAGAGAAGTGACAGTAAAGAACTAAATCTTAAAATAACTAGTTATTCAAAATAATCATACCCTTTTATCTCTTCCCGCCAGAATTGAAGTAATCGCAACGGAGGTCTTTAACGACCGCTATGAGATTCTAAATTCTAAACCTAAACAAGAGCCAAACGTTTTATAAGTAAGGACTTCTAAATCTAAACTACAACTACATTTACAAACGCAACAGGTCACTATGCAATTCTTGAGGACAATAAATTCTTTGAATCTGAAAACATTTGACTGGCACTCATCTCTTTCCAGGCATCTGGAAGGAAAACTATTTAAGCAACAAAATTGTAAACATTTCAAAATTTCGTTTCCTATTTGGTCAGAATCTTTCATACACTTGCAGTTGTTCTACGATTAATTTTTCATCCCCTCTGCTCTCCACTCACGGCGATCACCATTCGCGGGAGAAAATTTCTTTCTGTTTTCAAAACGTTTACTGCCCTCGAGCCTTGGCTTGCCTTCTGCTTAAGGCCAACGGCATTGTTCATTCGTCCTCTGACCATATCCCGATATATGTTTACTTTCTGATACCCTCCTACTTACAAACTTTACTGCGAGCTCAGACATTTGTTCTAACGTGCCCCGTTTTCGCAATTCCAGAAAGTGCTGAATCTGCGGAGCAGTCTTGGCATTATAATTTGGTTAACCACAGAATCGAATTTTTTCTCGTACAGTAAACGTATCACTTGTATTTCTCTCAATATGAATCTCGTCAATTCTTCGTCGTTAATTTGATATTTACTAAACAGTTCTGCCTCTAATTTTGCTGTATCTTTGACCCTTTTGACTAGGGCGGCTTTAAATACTACGAATTTAAAATTCACACTACTTGGTTCGCTCAACAAAATTTTATAAATGCCTTTGTACCAGTTCTCGCTGTACAGTGGTTGTAGTGACCTTTTTTACTTCCCTAACTAAATGAAGCAACAAAAAAGTACCCAATTATTCCAAGAAATTCATTACGGAACTTCTGCAAATATCACTCATCAACGTTTCATCAACACTTAGGAGGAGAGGGGACAGACTAAAAGTTGCTTTGTGTTGAACCGTAATCCAAGATTTGTTCCAGCGCCAGTATAGAGTTTGACATGTTTTGTTGCATAAACTGCTATCCAAATTACTAACTGACTTGAGGCGAAAAATAACTTCGTCTAAGAAGATTTACAAAATCTTCAGAAGGTTTAACAAATCTTTTCATTAAATCAAAAGTAGAACGTAAATGCACTACTCGTGCTTAAAAATCACCCACCCACTTTTGATGATGTAACTTAAAGTAACAGTAAATTCGAATTTAAAAATAAGTCTAGTAGCTAAGGCCATCCAAATGATTTTGACTCATTTATGTGGTCTTTGGCTACTAGGGTGGGAAGTCGGCTCAAACTTCTCAACGGCATAACAATTTAAGTGCCGGGAAGTGTAGTGCTAGACGGAGGATACAACCTTAACGGAGCTAACAGAAACCTAAGTAAAACCTAAATTAGCCTCGAGGTAGAAACACGCTGTCTTATAATCCGAAACTCTCACCTTAAAAACTCTCGAATCAATTCATATTCTGGCAGGTAAACGAAAAGAGATGTGACAGTAAAGCTCTAAATCATAAAATAATAGCTTATTCAAAATAATAATAACCTGGCAAGTCTATGATATTAGTCCAGATATTTGGAATTACACTATACATTTCTCAGTTTATAAACCATTTTTAAGTATTGTTGCATGCATACTGATTCGTAATAGATTGAATGCATACAGGTCCTATGATAGGTTAATAAAATTTATTTAATCAAAATAAACACTTCAAAGTTCTGGAATTTTCCACAGAAATTCTAGTACAGGTGTTCCCAGCCTCACAGAGTACAAACAATAGTTACACTTGAAACTTCTAATAATGTCAAACACAATGTACTGGAAAGCACATTTAAAGAGAAAGCTAACTCGTATATATCTCGGTTCACGCGGAACTAACAACTCGCAACAACAATAGCTAAGCAACTGAGAGCAGATGCTGTCTCCGGCCTTATATAGTTTTCAACCGGCCGCCGAGATATTTCTGGTACTTTCTGTTTTTCGAAATTGCTGGAAAACAATACGAGGGTAGGCTTACGGTTACAGCTAACATAGTGGTTAATTACATTTATTGAGTTACTACACTTATTACGGTGATACAGGGACAGGACCAAAATGTCACCAAATGGTCTCCATGTTTGGCGACTTTTGGCGATTTTTCGCCAAATTGGGTGACAAAATAAGTCGCCGAAACCGTTGTCAGCTTGGCGATATCTCGCCAAATTACAAAGATACCCATTTACACAATGTTGAATGGACTTGTCTCTGTATTCTTACTTCTCCAGCATAGCTGCTCTCTTTAGATTCTTCGCTTTACATTAGACAAAAAAATACGATAATTTCACGTATAATTGCATTCTCAAATCATCTATCCATGTACAAAATTCATAATAGTATTTTTTCATTAAATGAACTTGAGACTTCGAGATTAGTTATAAAACTATTGTAATATGATAATGCAATTTCCTACAGCTGTAAGTTCATTTAATAAAGTATGAGTTGTATAACGCGTTTTTTTTAATTAAGTTATATGTGCGAAGTAAAATTTTTTTGGTATCTAGTTAAACCGAGACAAAAAATTCTTTACCCAACAGTCTTTAGTAAAGCTCAATGTATTGCAAAGCGAGGGACACGGCACTGCAATGAATCTGCGGGTGTTTTTTTTTCTTTTTTTAACTCTTTTTTTCATTAATTGTGATTATTTATTTGCCCACATTAAACATTTTAATTAAAATATAAATTTGAATTATTAACAGTTTTATTTATAGTTTCATTATCATTTTACTTTCTTTTAGAATTCTTTTTGCATTTTCTATTTGTTTTCAAGTTCTATGTGTTTTCAAGTTTTATGTGGAAAATATAAAACATTTTGTTTTTATGTAGCTAAAATATCATCAATTATTTTAATTGATTAAAATATAGTGAATATTTTGCTGGCTGGAATTTTTATTTTAAAAGATAAATATGACATATTAGAATTTTGTTTTGCGGACCCATTTCGCCAATCAGAGTGTTAACACTATTTTTATTAAATTCTACGTTTTATTTTAAGAGATACCATTGTTTGAAATATATTTTTTGAATGTTATGTTTAAAGAAATAAAATCTATATCTAGCCTTTCAAACACCCCGTATATTTCAGCTGTTTTTTGAGGTATTTAACCTATTTTATCTACTTCTTATATGTGTAAAATTTTATATGCGTATTTCTGTAATGATAATGTTAATTTAAATCTAATGAAGTACTTTCATTTTTAGGAGAAAGCATGGAATTTATACCTGTCAGCAGTTTTACTCACTATGTCGTCCATCAAAATGGCAGTTTATTCATAAATTCTATACAAAAAGAAGATGAAGGCATGTATAAGTGTAATGTATCGAATGGCATTGGAGAATCGTTGTTGAAAACCGTCGTTGTTAAAGTTATAGGTATGTTTTTAAAAACTTTTAAACGCTTTAGGTAAACAACTGAAACCATGAACTTTGCAGTGAAAAATATAGTTGAAATAAAACGCTTATCAGTGAGCCTTATTGTGTACTCTTACAATCTTTTTTATTCTGGCGATACTTCTATTTATTAAGTCTTTAATTCTTTATATATATTATAAAATCAAGCCAAAGATAGCCAAATAGCCACGCAATTTGAAAACAGTGGTTTTAAAAGGAAGAAGGTGTAAATAGTAGCGGCATTTATTTTATGCTTCTATACATCTGCTTTTTTAATGTTGTATTAAATTACGATGTGATGATTCTATATGTCTCCTTTTTTATATGTTGGATTAAATTACAGTGTGAAGCTTCTGTATGTCTTCTTTTTTATGTGTTACATTAAATTACACTATGTTGATTCTATATGTCTCCTTTTCTATGTGTTGGATTAAATTACAATGTGAAAATTACCTTTACTTTCAGTGTATTAAAATTTAAATACATTTAACTTCTCGTTATTGACATATTTCCCTCTGATGAGTAGTTCGTTGAACTGAATATCACTGATTGCTTCTGAAAAGAAAAATCTTTTAATATTTTATTATGTATTTATATCATTTAAATAGCTTCATTAGTGCCAAATTCGAATTTCAACTAATATTTGCCTATAATAATGTCATTTTTACTTCTTCATAGACAGAGATAAACTGGATAATATCTGGATCAGAATACTCCTCTAAACTATTTTATTTGTCCCTGCTTTTAATTTTTATAAAATTAGCAGAACGATAAATATCGACTTAATGGGCATCCATGTGTTTTAGTAAAGTTAAAAAAAATGTTTTTTACAAAAAAATGTTTTTTTGTACAAAGGACGCAGTTATTTCTGATGGCAAAAGGGAGATTCTCACACACTCCCATGAGCATCTTCTTGATGCTTTGTAATTCACTAATGTATATGCAGCGATACTCATATTTGCGCGTAAAATGCTTGTTTCACTGTAATGCTGTTTGCTCTAAAAAAGAAATTAAAACTACAACAATTATTGCGCTTTTAATGATTGTTTCTCGTTGTAATCTTGTTTATATTCAATTTCTCGAATACAGAGCTTGCAGTTTTTATTCTTAATAGTTATTATTCCCTCGTAAATACGTTTCAAGACAGATACGAACGTTGTATGCTGACGGAAATTCATTTACTTATAATCAGTTGTGTGGTTATGATTATTAATCTCTGACATTCGTCATAAATCAATAATAATTTTTTTTCTTCAGTAGGTTATACAGACTTTAAAAACATTTTGGGTTTTTTTTAACCTCCGAAAGTTATTTCAGTTGTATTTTTATTTATCATCAACTTGCATAAAATTCATTATGTGATACTGCGTATCCGAAAGCTATGCATTTGTATTAAAAACCATATTTTCCTATTAAATACTACCTGCATTATTTTTAGTTTATCTCAAATTCTTTCCGTTACTTCAAAAGCGATTTAGAATCATATTGGAAGAGGGAATTACCTGGAATAAATTTATGCAGACGTATTAATAACGTTGTAGTTTAAAATTTCAAGGCATTGTTTAAAACCATATAGATACATTTAACTTTTTTAAACAAACCTAATTGCATTTTTTTATAACAGAAATGATTTGGAATCATGATACAAACGTTTACTTTTTCTTATCCCATATAGGTGTTTCAAATGCTTAAGAGGTGTTATGAGAAGGGGACTAAGATATAATTTCAGCAACATATACTTGTTGTGGATTTTGCATTTCGTATAGTGCTTAACAGGTCTTTTTAGCAATAAATATATTCTTCTGTTATGTTTATACAACAGTTTTTTCCCATCAACATAACTAATAAAAACTTCGATGTCTCAGGAAGTTGCTTAAGTTTCTCTTATGTCTAAAATTAAGTTTAAACCTCTAACACTAAATGAAGGTGATCTATTTAATATTCTCTACGAATGTTACAATTTGAGTTTGAGTTTTGATGTTTCGAAAAATGAGTACAAATGTTTTATTAATAAAATAGGTATGACATTTTGAATATCTACGTTAAAATCTATTGATAATTCAAAAAAAGAATAGTCTTGAATTGCGTTTAGTCATAAAATATGTATCAAATGTATTTTAGTTAAGAACTCCAAACACCGAGGGCGCTACTATTCCTACTAGGCGATTCTTAGTACGCATTGTTACCGCCATTGAGCTTCATACTGATGTTTTACTTGTCGAATATTCGAACTTTTGTGACTTCCCAAACACAAGAGTTTAAAGAAACTGTAATTTTTGACTGTTTTTCTCAGTTTAAGGATACATTGAAAATACTGTCAAATCACAAATCTGGATGAACGGTAAAAAGATGATACATTTTGCTCTGTGTATTCTTCTGGGAAACTTTCTCATACTCTGCATCTACCCTGCAGGTAAGTTTCTTTTCGTATTTAAAATTTTACTTAATTTTAAACTAATTCTTAACTTTATTTAGATTTTTTATTGCAAGTAGCTGAAGGGGTACTTTTTAAATTTTAATTAAATTTTTCAAATAAATCTGATGCACATAAGTATACGAATTTTTGTACTAATTTCCTTTTCGAATGTTATTTCTAATAATCACTACTGTTCATTTTATTTATCTAATACCATTAACTCTGAATAATAGTATATTATGTAATAAAAATTCCGGACATATATCATTTTATTCAGATTAAATATATAGTGTAAAGATTTCTGTTGATTAAATAATGAACACTACATTGAATTCCTTGGGACTGTTATAAAAATCTATCACAACTAATCCAAAACTTTTTAGTCTTGCCTTAATATTCAATCGAATAATTGCAGTTTTAAAATGTAGGAGAACTATATTATTTTAGTTTCTAATTACTGATAAGTTACAAAATAAGGTTTTCTTATGGCATCATTTTGTTTTTATAATAGAATAGAAAAAATGCTGAAAATGACTTTTTTTAGACTAAATAGTTTTCATATCTTTCGAATGCACTTAAGCTAAACATAAGGACATTTCAAGATGAAACATGTTCCGATTAATAGTAAAATTAATACAAAGTGATTTTACTTGAATAATCACTTGCTCACGCTTGGTTATTAATAATTTTCTACAGATTCTTGGACTGTAATTTAAATAACGCTACTTTGAAATGCAGTATTAAATTAATGTGGAAGAAAGAAACGAAATTATTTTAAATTTCTGTTATAATGTATTCATTTTAACTGCATTATAGAAAATAATTTATTTTCTTTTTTATATTATTTAGAGCTTTCTTTCATTTATTATTATGAAATTACTTTATTTATGCAGTACTTTTCGATGCCATTTATGAATACAAAATAAATATCTACAGTTACATTAAACAGTATTTTTGCCGTGGATTAAAAGAGTAAAATGCCCGTCAGTATGTTTATTAAAGCAGTTACTTTTCCGTTTAAATAAGTTTGAAAATTTTGATCCATTAAAAAAATTAAAATATCCTTTAATCAAACAAAAAACGTTGCAAAACATTCAGAAAGAAAAACTCATAAATTTCTCGATACAGAGCAAACCTACCTGATTGCTGTTAAAACTATTTAAGCTTTATAAGTTATGAATACAGTAAACTACCCTAATAAAATGTAATTCCATGATTACAAATACTTGAATGTACTTCTATTAATCTGAATATATCATCTATGTCATAAAACATTAGTATTTAGTTGTAAATGGAGGAGAAATTATTAATGTTACAAAATCTCATTAATTTTTTTTCCATTCTCACCTTCAGCCATGTGATATTAAAGTGGCTTTAAATTGCCATGCTTTCTCTTCATATACCATCATTTCACTTTTTATGTTAAACTTATTTACTTGATTTAAAATTATTAAATGCTTATTTTAGAGATTATAATTTCTTATTTATTTTCAAATATTTATGTATGGTTGTACATGTGTTATAAATACTTGATAATGACGAATATTTTTAAAAGCTTATTTTTGTGAGAGTGATTATTTAGGAAAATAAAGTTCTTTAACTAGAAAGAAATTAAAACTGTTAAAAATTACTTAGATAAATTAAAATTTTTAATGACATTATTTTAATTAATGTCCTTTTCAAAGTAATAAACTAAGCAAAGTAAAATTTAGATTACAAAGGCAACTTTTTAAGGACACAGAAATACTAAATATGTACACAGTCTTGAGATACCGGCGATTTATTTGTTAAAATTCAAGTTACAGATATTTTTTAAACAGATTACAGATATTTACAGATATTATTACAGAATACAGATATTTAAAGATATTTTTATACTATAATATTAGAAGCAATAATTATATATTTTATACTACAAAATAAATTTATACTAACTTCTAACTGTGTTATGTTTAATTTCGGTTGGTATTATTCTGATTTCACCTTATTGAAAGCTTTTGAAGTAATAAAAGGGGGCATTTAATATTGCAAATTAAACGCTTTTGAATGAAATTTAAGACATAAAATTACTTGCATAAATTATTTCATGCTTTATAAATTCACCTTCGAAATCAAATGCTCCAACATTCATCAGACGTCAAGTAATTCTTTATCACATTTTTACCTCAATATCGCTATTAGACAGCTCACGAAACGCTGTTCAAGAAATTAAACGCTAAAACAACAAATTTAGAGTTTTTATACAAATTTATTAG
The DNA here is from genome assembly GCA_000611955.2 of Stegodyphus mimosarum. Taxonomy (NCBI): domain Eukaryota; kingdom Metazoa; phylum Arthropoda; class Arachnida; order Araneae; family Eresidae; genus Stegodyphus; species Stegodyphus mimosarum. Next base: position 96,097 of record KK120142.1, read on the forward strand.
TGTACCTGTTCATCTTGCTTTATATTTGTATATTTTCAGTTTTTAAATACCTTCTTAAAATCAAGTTTTATATAGTTCTTTCTTTCTTTACAGATGGTAATTCATTAAAAATTCAGCCATTTTCATTCCCACCTGATTCTGCGATAGGTAAGCGTGCAAGTGTAACTTGCACGCCATTGACAGGAGAGAAAATGGAATTTAAATGGCTTCGAAACGGAAAAGACATCACATCCGGAAGGCAAAATATTAATATACTCTCATACCCTGTGCTTTCAAATCTTGTAATTGATCCTTTAACTTCAGAAGATAGTGGAAATTATACTTGCGTTGTCAACGCAAGAGGATTATCCGGAAGCTATACCACGACATTAGACGTTTTGAGTAAGTAAATAGTTAACAATTTTACAATTTAATAAATGCTTAAATTGCTTTCAGAGAAGATACAATGATTTAGTTGAATTTTTTATACTTGATGTCTTTAAATTTCGTATGATTACATTCAGAATACGATAGAAGCTTTTCTTTTATGTGTCAATCTTTAATATTTTCTATATTTTTATCGAAAAAACCCTTAGTCTTTGTTATAAAATCTTTTCTTCCATATCTAATTCATTAATTGTATCGATATATCGATTTTGCTCTTATTTTTAAAGTATTATCTTGCACTTGTTTTTATTGTATTTCTTTTCATATAGAAAAAGGAATATTAGTTTGTAACGATCATAAAAAATACGTACCTATAATTTGCGACATAATTTCGCTACTTGTTTATCGCTATTTCACTTTCCTAAATGCGTAGAAATCATTTTTCTTATCTGAAATAGAGAAATCGAATTTATTCATTTGAAACAGTGAAATGTATTACCTTCTCAGGTATTATAAAGGATGTTTTATGAAGCTACTCCTCTAACAGAATGCTTGGTTGCCTCTAATAGAATCTTGCCTCTGGAAAGCGGTTCAAATAATGTGAACTATGAGGTTCTACTATTTAAATCTAAAGTTCTAACTTCGAACCCCACGAATACTTTACAAGCGAATAATCGCTTAAGTGTGAACAGAACACGTGAAACTTAAGAAGGGTTTAAAACCTTTTATTTTTCAATATATTTACAATCAGTTCCGACTTGGAATTTTACATAAAGCCGCCACTCGGGCTTGAACTTAAATACTAATAATTTGAACTAAAATTAGCTTAACTAAAGCTCTTAAAGGATATTGCCGAAGCTATCAGAATCTAACTAGTTGGCCCCTAAGTATTTATTTCGGCGAAGCCTAGCAAGGGCCTAAGATATGGCCGAACGTAATAACAGCTAAGAGAGACGTAGCCAGAAGGCAAACGCGCGATAGTCAGGAATCAGACTCTCTCTCTTGAAGTTGTTTAAGTCACGACTTAAATTGTACTCATTCTCATTTGCATTATCTGCTTTCCTGAATTTACATTCTGGCAGGAAATTGTAAGCTGAAATTAGAATAAGATAGGAAAGATACAAAACTTAAAATAACTGTTAAATAACATAAGATAAACCTTACAGGACTTTCAGTGTCATACAAAATAATTTTGTCGACTTGTGACAATTGGGAAAAAATATAAAATTTAAAAATTTGTACAATTGCTCTCTTTAAAGAATGTTCCAATTAGTATATTACAAGTTATCCTACTAAAGATAATTTTCTAACCAAATCGATTCTGTAGCATGTAAAACTGCCATGAAATAAAAGGCTAAAATTATATGATTTAAAACTTCTTCGTTCGCAATAAGATATATATATATCGATTTTGGAGGATATAAAACCTTGAATTATGTAACATAAAAGAACTCTTTTTTCCTGTTTATTTAATTGATTCAACTAGGGCAAAGGTTCTCAATCAGGAAGGAATTTCATTCTTTAAGGTGGGGAACGTTGTTAATTCTATATTTATTTAATGAGTATTTAGTTTTTAGTTTATGAATATAAAAAACTCTTTTTATTCACGTTTTGGTATTTATCAACATTTTTTGTACTTTTTGTTGCTTGGTTAGTAAAACACGTTAAAGATAATCTAAAGCTAAAAAAGTATATATTTATTTTTCACGTTTTGGAAAAGAAGAGGATGAATCTCTAGCAATGGTGAAAGGGGTATATGGAGCAAAAAAGTTTGAGAACCCCTGGATTAGAGGAAACACTTCCTCTTTTGAGATTTTTTTGTTAGTAGCCTATATAAAAATTTAAGCTTATTATGTTTTTAAAACTGTTATAATTTTAAACCTTGACTTATTTGATTCATTTTTCAAACTGGAATTAAGGCTTTACCGTTTGAAAATTATTTAATCATATGTCTTTCCAAACACCTATATTATTTTCATAGGCTGATATAATAAAATGCGTAATTAGAGAAGAAATAATTTGGTTTTGGTAATAAAACAAATTCTCATTATCATAAATATACTTGGAGTTCTAGCATGCGAAAAAAGTTGAATACTTTTTGGAATTTGTATTCTCATTTGGAATGAAATTCCATGTTCTTCCTACTAATAACAAATAAATATAGATTGAATTAATAATGTAATTTTCTCGTAAGTTATAAAATGTTTGTTTTTGAGTCACAGTAAAGAGCATAAATTAAAATTTCCAAAAACTAATAATAATTTTAAAAATTCAGCAGGGAAAAAAACTTTCAGTAGAACAATATTACATATTTTAAAATTTTGAAAACCTTTATTCCTCTGTTTGTAAAAAATAACACTTTTTTATTATTATCTATTAATTATTTAACCTAATATTTACTTTTTTAATTCTGAAGAATTAAAAAGAAATGCCTGAAAATGTAAACTGGTAATTTGGAGTTATATATTGCTTCAAAATAAATAATATTAATTTTTATATTCTACTGAAATTAGCATTTTTCACTGACGTAATTGGAGCATTCAGTTTTAAATTATTAATAATATAATTATTCGTTTGTAATATTAAGTTCTTCATGCGTACCGTATGATCAGAAACATCATTTTGCTATTATAATCAGTCGATAGAAAACTGCTTTTAATTTATATTTTATGAAAATGAAGTTGATGCGAAATAATTGCATATAATACAAAGTAAACTATTGCTGTATAAGACATTACCTTTTTTCCGAAATTTATTTTTTTATATAACCTCTATTTAAAATTTTGGATTATGCACAGTAATTTATTTAACAGGTAAAGGAATAAAATTGGCAGATAAAATATGCTCCAAAAACTTATTTACAATTTGAATATAACAAACAATTCTTAGAAATGAAAAATTGAATTTATTTTAAGTTCTATCATCATTTTATAATATTTTCAGAGAAATGCAGATTAAAGCAAATTATTTTAGGTAACGAATAATTTTAACTAACAACTACTAGATGTGCAATAATTTATAGAAAATTAATTTCTACTTATATTGCTATGTCATCACTAAAAACGATGATACTATCATTAACACAAATTGCATGTATGCCTAGTTCCATAAAGATTCCTAAAATCATTTTTTAAGAATTGGATAGCTTCTTCTGCATATTATGCTCCAAGGCATACTGTAAATGCAAACATTATTAGTATCTATTGATCACCCTAGAACTGAAGTAAATTAGGAACATTAACACAAATTGCTCTATTAATTACTTTTTAAGTCATACAATATGAAAATTCTATTTTCAGTTCCTCCATCATGGATAAATATTCCATCTGATACTGAAGCAAGAAGTGGTGATAATCTTTTTATTAACTGTAAAGGAACTGGAAGACCAGAACCTATAGTGACTTGGAGGAAAGCTAGCGGTAAATGAATTTCGTTATTATAAATGTTATGGCTATTATATTATTATTGCCAGTTCCTTTAAATTTTATTGTCAGCAAACCGAAATGCAACATTCAAATCGAGATGACAATCAACAATAAAACTTTTATCATTCATAATGAATTAAAAAATAAAACTTAGCAAAAGCTTATGAATTATTAACTAATTTGTTTTCATTTTGTAACAATCATACCATACTAATCTGATAATTCTTTGGAAACAATCTCTGCGTTAGTGTTGTATTTCACAAATGAGTTGTCAACTTATGCAAAATTTACCATACACGACTTGCCATACATAAGGCCACATACCGCAATGGTGTCCCTCGTACTGCAGTGTTAGTTTCCAACGCATAGACTATGACATCCATTGGCTGCACATGCACACCTGTAAGTGTAGGCTTGTCTGAAGACAGGCCGACACCTGCACTTTAATTGGTTTTAACTTTCAAAAGTGAATGTGATTCCAAAAGTGAATTTTTTTACTTCCTACAAGGCGTGTGATTCTTTTTGTTTATTTAGTGTGGCTGTTGTTTTTGTATTTTCTGAGGGGCTGGATCAAACTTCATTTTGATCTTTAATAATATTCAGCTCGAGCGAAATGTGTTAATTTTTTAAAATATCAGTTTCATAGTCTTTGAAATATTACCAGCAATATAAAAATTCTTTGCAGATAAAAATACTTCACATTTTACAGGCAGATTAAAAAATAACACTTTTTTATTATTATCTATTAATTATTGGAGTTATATATTGCTTCAATTAATAAATAATATTAATTTTTACATTCTACTGAAATTAGTATTTTTCACTGACGTAAGCATAATAAATTTGAAGAATTTAGTTTTAAATTTTTAATAATATAATTATTCGTTTGTAATATTAAGTTCTTTATGCATACAGTATGATTAGAAACATCATTTTAGTCTTATAATTAGTCGTTAGAAAACTGCTTTTAAGTTATATTTTATGAAAATGAAGTTGATGGAAAATAATTGCATATAATACAAAGTAAACTATTGCTGTATAAGACATTACCTTTTTTCCGAAATTTATTTCCTTTTATATAATCTCTATTTAAAATTTTGGATTATACACAGTAATTTATTTAACAGGTAAAGGAATAAGTGTTTATTATACATAAACGTCACTGGGAGATAAAATACGCTCCAAAAATTTATTTACAATTTGAGCATACATTTTTTAGAAATGAAAAATTGAATTTATTTTAAGTTTTGCCATCATTTTAAAGTAACAACTATTAAGTGTGCAGTAATTTATAGAAAATTAATTTCCACTTATATTGCTACGTCATCACTAAAAACGATGATACCATCATTAACACAAATTGCATGTATGTCTAATTGCATATAGATAGAAATAGTTAAATAGAAATTTTCCCTATTTCAGGACCTATATAGTACAATAAATACAAATCGGTCTATATGTCCATTTGTCAGTTTTCATACTTTGAATAGGCTCCAAGGCAGGAAACATGTTTAGTCTTTCTGAAATATCAGACAACCTGATTCTGCAAAATTATTCCAAGCGTAGTTTTATTAATAATTTATTTATTTCGTATTTTAGTTACTGATCTAAAACACCCTAAAGGGAATAAAATAAATTGTACATATTTTTATCATTCCATTTAAATACATTATTCGTGAACGCAAAATGCTGTTCTCAATTTAAATGTTAAAACGTTTTCTTACTTTCGCAAGCTGTTTTATATTTTATTCCATAAAATTATCTATAAGCATAGTAAGATCAGGTCATGGCAACATTTAACTATTCTAGGAATATTTTAAACAGTAATGAATAAATTGTCAGAAACACCAATTAAAAAGCTTCAAATATGTGATAATCATTCTTTGTAAAATTGGATTGAAAATCCAAAAACAATAATTAAGGAATAAATTTACTAATTGAGAATAAGCTTTGATAACGTAGTTCAACTTATCTGTAGAATTTCATAATGGAAATTATTTTTATTTATGGATTTAGAAGCGAAAATTACATATTATACTAATTAAAACCTATTTGGAAATATAAGGGTTTCTTTCATCCTTTTTGTTAACTGCTGTACGCGAGAGAACAATTGTGTAATTATCGAGAGTACTGATTTGGAATTTTAGTTCTGGATATTTAAATGATTTGTAGCCAATTAAATGAGGCAGAAAGATACAATGGCTTTTGTAAAATCAATAAAGTTTGATAATATTATTTTAGGAAGATATATATCTTTTAATTATCTGTTAGTATATGAAATTAGGTTTACAGATATGTTGTCAACTTGAAAGCTATCTAAATCTCTTTCGTTTTTTTAGGTGAAAATTTTGATTTTTCTCCTATTTCTGGACGAAATCAGGTCAATATATATTCGAATGGTAGTCTACACTTGGATGCTATTACGAAAGAAGACGAGGGTACCTATAAATGTAATATATCAAACGGAATAGGAAGTGATTTAATCAAAACAATTATGATTAAAGTGATAGGTATGTAAAATGTTTAATAAAGAATTATTACTGTTATTATTGTCCATAATACCTAACTTGATCATTGCTCATATATTCAGCATTTTAAGGTATTTTCTATCTCCTTTCCGAATATGCCTTCGTGGTATAATTAAATGCATGCTCGACGCGGAGGGAGTTCGAATACTGGTGAAGGCATTGTACATTTTTCACGTTTCTGCATCGATGCAACTTAATGACTCTACAAATCCATTGTTTATTACTATCCATATGCTTGTTGTTATGCTTATATTAAGCTGTTTAGATTTGGGTTGTATAGAAATCAAACAACAATTTTCAAGTAAGGAAGTTGCACATTCCTGACTTCGAAAGCCCGACTCGCTTTTTTTCTAATTTGAATCTTAAGCATCCCGACACGTGTATGATGATCTTCACGTATTCGATATATAACTCCGTAAATTATATTTTAGTTGGAATTATGGAGAGAATTTTCTTTCAATGAGAATCGATCTAAGACTTCATAATCTGTTGTTGATCTCAATGACTATTGTAAAATTAGGGAACCGGTTCGTCAGCCTTCTATATATGTTTAAATTTTCGTACGATGCAATCGTTCATAACCTCAGAGAAGTAAATACATATATTTTCACTAGAAGATGCAGGTGTGTTATTTTAGCGTAAGTCTGTAAATAATTATCCATTACTGTGTGGATTGTGTTGTGATGTTTATATTTAGTACTTTCAACTAGCATCGAAAAGTTCCCGATTTGAATCCCGACGAACACGCTTGTGGTTTTTATGTTGCCTCCTTCGAATAACCTATAAATCTACATTTTATGCATGCTATAATTATAAAACAAGATAACTTCTTCGTACTTGTGTCCAAAGGTTATCATGTAAATTTTGTATGATTGTTGTTTAAAGCAAAGTACAGATGTATTAAAATACCTACGAGTCCTATAATACTGCACTGGAATTTTATGTTATTCATCATATGTTATCAACAAAACATTGCAGCTTTCGCACAAGGTCATAACTTAATATTAATATAATAATATTAAGCTAATTATATTGTATATTACTTCTAAAGATTATTGAGTTTTAATATTATATGCATAGCTAAGAATTTGAACCAAATATTGAGTTATTAAATATCAATATATAATTAGGATGTAAATTAATTTTTATTTTAATTCTTTCCAATAACTGTATGTAATCCTGTTACACTATCGCTTTGAAACAACTGCATCCAATATCACTTTTACAAGAAAAACACAACGTAAAAGACGATATTTTTTATTCTGATCCATACATGAACTTTACTTTATGAATTGATTATTCTGAACGTAAATTCATTTTGTTTATAAAACGTTGAGGTTATTTATGAAAAAGATTCACAGATTATTTAAACAAATTAGCGGCTTAAGTATTATGATCTGTGCTGTATAGTTTGTGTTCGATTTTTGTTTTATTTATTTTTGTTTATTTCTCTGTGTATCTAATATAAATAAAACACGGAAGTCCAAAGTTTCTTTGTTACTTTTTGATTACAATATTTATTTTTTCGACTATTTTAACTTTTCTTTCCAGACTATATTTTTCATAAGTTTTCAGGTTCACCTTTCTGTAAGACTAACATGGAAACCTACTATTCTGATAAAAACAATTGCATACAATTTCAGCATCGTAATCTCTGCTGTAATGAAAGGCAGTTGTCAAGCCAGCAGCAATTTCGAATATACATTAAATTTATTTTGTTCGTATTCCTATTTTTATTTTTAGAATTATAAAGTAGTATTATTCTTTATAATTTGGAATCTTGTAATGAAATCAAAAACTTGTATATGAACAACGGTTTTGTGAACATTTCTAAAACTGAAAATTGAAAATTCAATGGAAGGTAATGATTACAAAAGTACGTCTATGCTGCAGGCTCATATTTCGTTTTTCAACATCTTGGGAGTAAAACAAGTTATAACAAAAAGTAAAGCAACAAATAAGTTGTACAGAAAAACGTTTTTAAAATTAAGTACTTTTGTCACAATATACTAAAAAGCATTAAATAATTTTTAATATTCACTGATTTCTTATATTGCATTCAAGAACGATCTTTACTTGCAATAATAATTAATACCTTGCTTTAATTAAGGCTGGTGGCTGAGAGAGTTAATTCTTCATTTTTGTCTAAAAATTGTCAATATTTAGTCATTTCGCATTGCGAATTAAATAAAAATTGGATGTTGGACTTCATAAAATTGTAAGTGAGCATAGGACACTTTTATTGAATATTCAATATAAAACGTATAAAGAACGGCAATTTTTAAATAACAATAAAAATTAACCACTTCAACCATTAGTCATTAGAACATCTGAATTTCTAACATAAGAACTCTGAATGTTAAATTATTTGATGCTTTTTAACACACTTGATGGAATAATTTTATGATTTAAAATTTTTAAAATAATAAAAAGAAAAATATTTCTTTTAAATTCCAGTATTTATCAAAAAACCGGAAAAAATGTCTGAAGACTGGACAAATAGTCAAAAATATGTGAAACCAACTTTCATATCTACGTTGTGAAAAGGCTTCTGTAAATTATATACTTCAAGTGTATATATTCGTAAATTATGGGAATTTATTTTCATATCCAATGCTTATTTAGTACTTAAGTACTTTATAATTAATTGTATTAGTATTTCAATCGCAGTTCTATTGAAATTCATTTATAATTCAGAGGTTTGGTGGCATATCTATAGCAAAATGTGTTCATATACTTAATCAAGAACTTCAACGATTAATATATAAATATTTTAATTTAATTACTGTAATTTTATTCTCAAAGACTAAATGTTACATATCCAGTGCTTTTATGCAGCCTTTCATCTGTTTTTATATTTTAGTTACTCAGTTCGAGTACTGAGGGCGCTACGATTCATTGTTGGCACTTAACAAAGCTAACACAGTGAAAACGCCATTACTACGTGTATCTGAGCAGCAGTTTTCATCCTGTTAATATTTAGCGTCTCAGTAGTATACAGTGTTAAAGTGTTTTAAATTGGTTTGAGTGAAGTATTTTACAAAAAAAAAAGAATTTTTTCTTTGCATTACGATGGACGCACGGCTGAATATAATTGTGATATCAAGAAAGATGACAGCTGAAAAAATAATCTGCAATGTAATCCTGCACGTAATGCTTTGGAAAAGTGTCTTAGGTGAGTTTTTTTTATCCTTTTAACTGATTATGTATTATTTATTATATATTTTACTGTATTAATATATTATTATTATTAGTAGTAGTAGTAGTGGAAATTAGAAATTTTTTATGATTGTTTTACTCTTTTATAATATTAATTAACACATTAACTGCCAAATATTTACTAGTACTAAAATAATTTTGATCACAGATTAACATTATTGCAATTATGCTGCACAAATCTATCTCTTAAAGCTATAATTGCCTTGTAGTTTAATTGCATATCAAAATTATCAACTTTTCTTTACAAAATGTATATGCATATATATTTATTTATTTATTTATTCACTATTGACACTAATAATACTATAATATCTGAAAATCAGTGCATTTTATTACTGAAGCTTCATCATGAAAAGATTCAATGCATTTATTTTATACGTATTTGTGTGTGCATTGAGCATTCAAAAGTATGGTAAAAATATGTCTAAAATTCGTGTATTTCGGATCTAAGTATATAATACATTTTCGTCTAATTATTTTAATATCATAATAATTTTTTTTGCAAAAGTTATCAGGTTATTTACCCCTTTCTTATATTAACAGTTTTCATGATAATTTTCAAACTGTTATGAAAGGATTAAAATCTCATTAAAGAACGATTTTATTTAAAATGTTTAAGCTATTTTAGGGATCATAAAGAGTTTTAAGTTATTTAGATAGAGTCATTCAGCGCTGTCTATTTTAGACAGTCATTTTCCAATGTAATCATCGAAATGTTTTAGCAGAAATTGCATCATTCAGCGAAGAAATGTTAATTTCCTAGTTAAAAACAAGATTTTCTGTTTACTCTTCTATTTATATGAAAATTGTGCTGAAATATGAACTCTCATCGAATTGTTTTGCAAACAGTAGTCAAAAGTAGCTAAACATTTGTTTTCCCTTATAATTTTCATCTTCGATTCACTAAACGTTTGCCGTTTTCTCTGCAGTGTTACCGTACATGCTACTTTGCTTCACTTTAACCAATTATAGCATTGAGTTTAATGCATATTTTTCTTATACCGTAATGATCCAAAATATTTTATATGCTTCATATGTGTAATTAATTGCTTAAAAATTGCAATAAATTTAATTTCCCACTAGGCCTTTAAATCTTTAAGAACATAAACGTACATTATTTAAAACTTTGAACTATTTATGATCTCTTTTTTCTAAAACCTTTCAGCATATCGAGCTCGTGTTCACGAGATAATCTTAATGCAAGGCTTTATGCTTTCTTAAAATACACCGTAAAACAGCAGAACCGTCTGATGTATAAAACCGTTTAGGACCCGTATGACCATAATTTGCTCGTTCGTATTATCGCGTTATTCTTATGTCATGTTTTATCTTGTTGTCTTATTTAAGATACTGTCTGCATTATGTTTCAGTCGTAATTTAACGAAACTTCAAATAGAGAATTAAGCGAAACTTTTAAATATTGTCGGTAATTAAGTTAAATATTTCGAAGTTATTAGTCATTGACCTCTACTGAAACTAAATGCCTGGATTAAACTACCAACTTTCATTGCAAAACTTTTTAAAATGTCATATATTATACCTTCACTTACAAAACAAATTTAGTATATTACTAAAGGTACGCGAATTATTACTCTGATAGAAGTTAGAAATAAATATCCTCTACTGAGGATTTCCTAAGGCTAATATTTATTTCAATTCCTGATTAGAAGAAAGGAATAAACGGCAATGCATAATGGTCTTAACTCCTCTTTGATATTGATTATTAATACAAAATTTCAAAATTATTCACATAAACATATTCTGAACACTAATTTGCCTTAGTAAAACTCGTAATTTAAAATATATAAAGTCTTAAATAATTTATATTAAATTTAAAATTTTTGAGTTGCTGTACATACTGTATGGAACTTAGTATTTGTAGTAAGTCGCGTTAACTTTGTTTCACGTAGCTTTTCTTGCTATATAATTATAATTAAATTTTGCTAGCGTTTAATTATTATACTTCAAATTAAAATATAGTTAGAAAATGGGCTTCCTATATGCAGAACATTTCATAACATGCTGTTATTAGTTATTGTGATATCATAATTTCATTAAACGTGTGTGACAACATAGAAGAAAGTAAATTGTGTATTTTTTAGGGGAAGACGCTCTTAAAATTCAACCATTTTCTTTCCCTGCTGAATCTGTAATTGGTAAGCGAGTGAGTGCTACATGTACGCCTTCTGCTGGAGAAAAAATGGATTTCAAGTGGCTTAAAAATGGAAAAGAGCTAGTGTCGGGCAGGAAAAATATCAACATTTTGTCCTATCCTTTTCTTTCAGCACTTGTAATTGACCCTTTAACGACAGAAGATAGTGGAAATTACACTTGTGTTGTGAGTACAAGAGGGCTTGTGGGAAGCTACACAACTACATTGGATGTCTTAGGTAAGTTTTAGAAGTAAATATATTGCAATATACGTACAGCTATATACAGAGGTTGCTCGAACATTTTTGTACGATTTCCTTTGTATTTAGAGAAATATTTTACCTAAACATTTTCTGTTTTAAATGTTCTGTTTGATGACCCGTATTTTTCGCTATATTTCCACACCGTAATTTCCAATGACAGTAAAGCTTTTTTCAGTATCGGAAGCGGTATTTTATCCCATTCCTGTTGAACAGGTCTCCAAAGACCAAGGAGGGTTGTAGGTCTACGTTTACACAATATCCTTTTTAAAAGTCCAAAAGTGCAAACATCCATGGATGATACATCAGCAGATTTAGTAAAGATATGAGTGAAGTTTATGGCCTTGATAGCCGCTTCTTGTTTCATTTTTTCAAGAAATTAATAGTGGATTTTGACATGCGGCTGCTTGCTTACTCTTGATGCAGTTTTAATCATGGTGATATTGATGGCACTGAGCTTAAAGAGAATATATTTCGTATTTGAAAACTGGGTACAAAATTTGTTTCTTATAATATGCGAAGTTCACCTTAACACTTTTCTCCACTCTCTTATTTTCAATGTTCCGTTCTATGAAAAAGAGGCAACAATCATATAAACACCTTTGGAAAACTTTCTTTAAATTTTTTGACCCATGTTAAGACTTTTTCTCCTCTTTGATGATAATAAATGGGTCTTTTATTTCAGTCATTAAAATACACCCAAAATGCATCTGTTTTCCATTTTTGTTCAGATAAACGTTTCTCATAAAGAACTGTGCGGTGCTTTCTGCGATATGTCGTGGAGAAACACAATGCACATTACGTTTTTTGGCCTTTTAAAGATTTAAATAGGCCTTAATCACTTTGATTACACTTGAAACAGAGTATTTTAATGATTTTGCAACTCTCCTTTGACTTGGCGAGTTTTCGTTTAACATTAAAGATCTCACCTTAGCAACATTCGAAACATTCGAAACATTCCGTCATTTCCTTGAATATCTATTTGGAACAATTTTTCCACTTGAATGCAAACTTTGATGTTTTTTCTCTCTTGTTCACAATATTACCTATCGTAGCTTTAAATATCGAGAAAACGCGGCTTTCACAGCTTTTCTGTAATAATTAGATAAGCTTAATTTTCTTCGAAAAGCGTACAAACATAGTTTTCCATCCATTGTTTCTTTAAAAACCCCATTTCGCATGAAAACAAAACTGTCAAGTAGCAAACGATTATTTATTCTTTCAAAAATATAGTTGCAGTTAAAACAAATTTCCTAGCAGACAGTTTCATCTTTTTCATAACCCCAAAACATTTTGACATGCACAGTCACAAATGAAGTAAATGATGACCTCTGCCTAGGATTACTAAGGAATCATTGCAAAAGATAGTGTTCCAGCTCGAGAAAACGTAACTGAGGTATATGGTTGCTAGAAATACGCATAAAAATGCATAAAAACCGTTTGACTTACTTTTGCTTAAGGATGGACATTTTCAATGCTAATGGACATCCGTATTTGGGCTGACTATGACAGATCTACTGACCAAAATAGGAGTGAGAAATTTTATCTATTACTTGAGACCCCAGATTTCAAATACTTGACCAATTTGTTGAGCTGTGTTAACTACTAAGCAAAATAAGTACGTGATTAGAACTTCAAGAAAAAGGGGAATCAGAAAATGGTGTTTAGAGACTGAAGAAAGTTGGCATCCCAAAAGTTTCTCATTGCCGGTTTTACCATGAAATGTAGGATGCAGCTAAACCAAAAGCGAGACAAAATGAACGGGGAACAAAACAGATGCAATTGTACCTAGGTATACCAAACTCCTTTAGGTGCTTAAAGCCTTTAAACGTCTTACTTAATCCAGCCCTGTTAGTTTGAAATAACCTCAGTGTGAACTGCATCTTTCCTTTTTGAAACAGGAGCGCGAAAACTTCTTGAAGGATTCAGCAATTACATAAGCCATTCTAGAGCTGAAAAATACAGTACCGTACAAGAAATATCAAATCTTCTGAGACAGGAAATGAAATAAGGGAACTGAAAGGAAAACTTCCTGAAGTAATATAAAACGTGAGAATGAAAGGGAAATAATTAAAATAGCATTATTTTTCGATAACTCTCATATTTATCTTTTGTGTGCTATCCTAGTGGCCACTACTTGCTCTAAAAATAAATATGTATTACAAGAAATCTCAGAAATGGAATTGTTGTTCATTTTGTTCGTAACACTTCCAATTAGAGAAAGGCGGGCAGTTTGAAAACAATTAAATTATTAGATACATAATGTAATTTAAAATTAGGTTACTAATTGATAAAGAAGCATATCATTTCCTAATTTCTCTTTCAAGATGCAATTATATATCAGACATAAAAGTACTATTTCTGTAGGCGAATATTATTTAAGAGGCCAAAGGAAACCTCATACAGCTTGTGAGCCGCAGTTTGGCCATGCCTGTTATAAACGTTAATAACATTGTTTAAAAAGACCTTTTGAAAACAAAGCAAATTTTTATATTTTGTTTTTAAATCGCTTGATGTGATATTAGTAATGTGCTTGCTCTTAGAAATAACTGACAAATTTTTTATCGGGTAAAAGTAAACGATTTCTTAGGAATAACAAATTCTGTGGCCTACAATGACAAACTCGACAGCTTTTACATCAGCATAATGTGATGTCATCTTATAATATGCTACCAGATGAAATTTATCAGGGTGTAATAGTATTTAACATTAGCATGCTTTCTTGGTTTAGATTTATAACAGATCAAGTGCGTTTTATGATATGAGTTATATCATAAAAGGCAGTACTTTAAAAATATTAATTATAAGCAGTTTCAGAAATCACGTTAACACAGAATAATCTTGGAAGTGGAACATCCAATTACAATACAGAATACGAAAGTTTTGAAATTCTTACCGGCAACATTACGAATGAAATAAGAGAAAATTTGTATTTTTACAGCTGAAAGAAGAGTTAATTTTAGGAGTATATAAAAAATTACCATTATGGTCACTAATGCCGAAACATTAGTAGTAGAATATAGCAGTTTTGTTCTTACTTATTTTGAAATATATTGCGTAACTATTTTCTTGGAAGACTTCACGATATCTGCTACCATTTCAAAGTCTCAGAAGGGCTTCATATTGCTTCTTAAAAACTATCCTAACACTACTTGATTATTTGAAGTAGCTTCGTCATGTTTTAAGTTAATATAGTTTGTTTTTCTTTATATAATTTTTTTTTATTTTTTCTAACATCAATTCATGACCATTTATATCTAACAAGGATAATAATCAAAATCGTTTAGACCATGAATGTTTAACCCAACTGGGAACTTCACATTTTTCTTTCATCAAATTTTCCGTATTTTGCTTTGAAAATTAGAATGTTCAGTGTTAATACTTTCCGTTTAATAAAGAAGTGAAAGTAATTATTTTATGAGTTATTGACAGCACACTGGACACTGGTTTATTTTTTTCTATCAAAATGTATTTTTAATTCCTCGTACGAAGTAAAGAAAGTATTTTAATCACGAAAAATTCCGGGTACCACATTTCAACGAAAATGTCCATTTTGACCGCTATCGAATGCAATTTAACGATGTCTCTGCATTACATCTCTACGAAAGGACAGAATA
Organism: Stegodyphus mimosarum; assembly: GCA_000611955.2. NCBI lineage: Eukaryota > Metazoa > Arthropoda > Arachnida > Araneae > Eresidae > Stegodyphus > Stegodyphus mimosarum. The sequence continues at coordinate 111,663 of KK120142.1, forward strand.
AAGGACTCTTACTCCAAACCAATAATAAAACTGATTTAAAATGGATTCAGAACAGATTTTTTTCCTAGAGTCTGTACGTACGTACGTACGTACGAAGACTGAAAACTGTAAAAACGTAGATTGAAAACGTTGACATTTTGTATATAGGACTGCTATAACATGGTTGGTAAAATGGGCATTTTTTTTGCTTTAAAAAGGATTGAATTATATTGTTCTTACCTTCCGCTTAGGGTTTTTATGTCAGTCCCTGCATGCAATAGTTGTAAAATTATAGAAAATTTTAAATTGTTTAAGTGCGGAACTTTTTTTTACCATAGCAGCCATATTTGTTTATATTTGAAACTTAGCAGAATAGTGAACTAAGTCAGTTTCTGCTCCTTCAATGTCTTTTTGCCGAGTGGGCGAAAAGAAAACTTTTAGTTTTGTGCACCGAAAAATCTGCCTTCATGTCTGCTGGCCAAATTGCTTGTTTTTGCATAGAAACTGTAATTTTTATTCTAAAGAATTTTTTATTTGTTTTAACAGTACTTGGTGTTTTATGTTTTTTATATCTTTCAATTTTTAATGAAAATAGAGTGTTTATGTATTGTCGCCTTGCCGCGAAGTGAGAACTGAATTAATTGAAGGAGAAATATATCTCTAATGAAATTCGAGGAAATAAGTTTAAATGAAACGCAGGAAAAAAATGCGTATAATTTAATGGGCCATACAAGGAAGTCATGTGGTGTACACATTAGCCTTTCATTTATGTTTTATATATATAGAAATAGATAGATAGATATAAAGATATACTTAACATTAGATTAAGTCATGAAAAATTTGTTCAAAACGTTTGACAACTTAGTTAATTATCTATCTAACAAAATATATTTATATATATATATATATTGTGTTCTTAATTAAAAATTCAAATGAATTTCATTCGCTGTGACTCGATTGCTGCTACAAATATTCTTCGTAACTGGCAAGCTTAGAAAAAGCAAAATAAAAAATTTGAAAAAATTAATTTTTCCTTTCAATGGAAATGCTAGAAGCCAGCTTGCCGGCTATGAAGAACCTAATCTTACATTATACTATAAGTTGAATTCTTGCTTCTTATAATTTACTTACTCTCTTTCTTTCTCTAAGAATATTTCTTTTTCTTTAAGAAATTTCATAAGTACAGTAATATTTTATTTTGAGTAAATGTAAAAGCATTTAACAATATTTACAGCCCACATACTATTTTTCCTCAGTTCCCCCTACTTGGAAGATAATTCCAGAAGATCATGATGCAGTTAATGGTGAAACATTAATGCTGCATTGTCAAGGATCTGGACGACCGCAGCCTGTAACCACTTGGTCTCGCACTTTTGGTATGAGCATAAATGTTTTGATTATTTTAATTTCTTGAAGGTAGAAGCATAAATACACAGATAGAGAAAAAGGGCAAATAATTCTCTCATTGAAAATTCTTAAACTGTAATGTTCAGAGAATTTAATTTTCTTTTGGAAACTAAGACACATCAGAAGATAGGAGCTAAACAAGATTTAGACTAGTGTTATAGCATGTTACTTTAATAACTTCAACCCAAAGAATTTATTTATAATTGTTTTGTCATTATATGAATCATGTTATAAATTTAATGATGAATATAAACTACTAAGAACTATTCTTCATTTGCTCCGTAAATTCTAAATTTTAGGGTAATCATATTCATTAAATTACTTTTAAGTAGAATTTTTGACCTGACGCTGAATCGCTTAATAATTGACTATCATTTGGAAGTGATTAAAATTCGTGTGAAATTTGTTATAACACAGTCCAGTTCACTGAAGAACCAAGACAGAAAAAGGCATTTTTAAATCTTTAAGTCGGCTTTGAAAGTAATCGTAATAGAACTCATTGCCCTCTGAACACATTTTATGCAACTAAATACTTTACATCCCGTGAAGATCATGTTGGAAGGTATTTAGTTCTTGGATGTTACCTTTTGGTATTATCATATCTCCAGCTGTCATTGAGAAATTGCAGGCTGTGCTGCAATTTCGTAAAAACATTTGAAAGCATGTAACTTTATATATATGATTGCATTGTATTTATGATGAACGAGGACCAATAAACTGAATCCGTTTGTTAAATGTAACTCCAGTTTTCAATATATAATAGAGAAACATCCTCGAGGAGATGCAAAGTATTCATCATTTATTGAAACTCACATAAGTGCATTAAGATCATTGTAGTGATTATTTCAAGTGAAACATTGCTTCCCAACTGAATACCGAAGATAAAATATGTGGAAATAAGTACACAAGGAAAGAAAAATAATATTCGATATAATTCAGAAATACGTGTACGATAAAATGAATTGTGTTTCGTTCAACTTGGTAGAGAAACAGTTTCGCTGATCTTATATTCTTTAATTAGAAAGCAAAGATGTTAAAAATGACATTTCTTTTACATTGATTTAAAATTTAAAATTTTAAGCTCAATCACGGGCTATTATTTTACCCTTTTTACATTATATTATCCTCAAAAATATTTCGTTCATTACAGGTTTGTCCAATGATTTTGTGGCTTTATCAGCGTCCAACAGACCAACATTTTCGCCTAATGGTAGTTTGGTTATTGCAGAAATATCAAAGGAAGATGAAGGCATGTACAAGTGTAATATATCCAATGGTATTGGGAAAGGTCTTATCAAAACTATTATAATCAAAGTCACAGGTATGTTGTTGAAGTTCAAAATATTTTGAAGCAACTATTGTCATTATTCATGATATTACATTTACGTTTTCAAAGTAACTTGTATGCACCAACCTTTTGTTATGTGCTGTAATAAAGCTTAATGTAATTCTATAAGTAGTGTCATTTCAATACAGCATGTCTTTTATGCTTGGAAATGATTATGATTTTTTTTGTTTACCATTCGAATCTTTTTTTTTTTGTTTTAATTTTGTTGAAATACTGTGAGTACATCAATTTTACAAAGTACGTTTTGTGAAAAAGCCATCCGAGGTAGTATCTGGAAAATCTATACTATATATGAAATTAAAATAAAAAAATATGTACCCAGAACTAGGTATCGCCTGGGATTTGAACCTGGAAACTATCTCTTTGCACGATTAACTGCTCCCACCTACTAAATGATAAGTTTCAGGAGCTGTGTTTACTTTAACGAGCAACTTGTTACGAAATTGTTACTTTAACTTGCTACGAAGCTATGTTTTAGTACTGTCTCTTGAGAAAAGTAGTATAACTTCGCAACACTTTATCATATGTTTGGGGTGGAACCTATCTCTTTCAATTACAATTCCTATGAAAGAATCCTTTATCTCTTGACGAATTTTAGTTTATTCAGTTTCCTGTAAAAAGTTCTAAGATCTGACACAGATTTTAACTTCAGGTCTCGTGCTCGCCCTATCATGTTGAACTATTGAAACCTGTAGTTTGCTTTGACTATTTTGTTCTTGAATATTAAGTTGGCAATGTCATTTCAATGACGCGACCTTTTACCATAAGAGCCTTCTCCGTAACTTGGTCGGTTTCGCTTTCACGCTGTATTTTAATACACCTTGCCAAAATTTCTTTCTCTTACTATATAATAGCATTTTAATACTATGTTATTTATGTTTAAAATTCTTGAGTTTGGTAACGAATAAAAATTCTTGAGATTTTCTGTTGATTGTCAAGTCGGTGAAGAGCGCTTCCTACAATTCAAAAGCTTTAGCTAAATTCGAGAAAGGATAAATCCGTGTATCAATGATTTTTAGATAATTGCAAATTAATAAATATTTATAAGTAAACGTGAAGCGTCAAGATTTCATATAGATAAATCTGAAAGCACTTTGTAAGAATAAAAATGTAATGTGTTTATTAGTAACACATTAATATATCTTAGTTTTTATATTCTTAAAATCAATAATCAGGTGAGAAATCCAAACATGGTAGGTAAAAGGGCTTTGCAAATATGATGCATCGCTCAAAGACTGGCGCAGTCCAAAATTTGTTTTGAATCTATTTCTGCATACTATAAAATAGGGTTATCCGTATAACCCAGTATTTTGATATAGTTTCATATTACTTATATATACAGGGAAAATTGAAAGATATTTTATATTGCCTATTTGAAAGTTGACGCAATTTAATTCTTGATTAAGCGAAAACGTTTATACGTTTCATTTGGCCAATTTTATTGTTGGGATAATTTGCTCACCGTAAGTCTTCGGGTTAAATAATATACATAATGTATTATATTAATGCGCGGGAGGTGTGTTGCTGGGAATACACTAATGCGCTATGTTTCCTCTGATAAAAATTACGGTACTTTCAGATAATCCGCACATCCATCGAAAAATCGCCAACTCTTTGGAGACTTTGAAGAGTATCTGAGAACTCGTTGGCGACTTTGCTTCAGAAACACTTGTTTGAGTATCTTTACGTCTACTTCAATGATGCATCCACTACTGTTATTTTTTTACATTCATAAAAAAATAAATACTTACTTTTTTCCGAAAATCCTTCCGTATTTCTTTACGCTGTTGTTCTCTTCATATCCACATTGATATGTTTTCGCTAATAAAGGTCAAATAATTGCACAAACTCTACATCGCGCATAACCTCGGCATTACGCACCGGTCATTGGCATGATAGCTCAAGAACAGCTGAAACTTCAATGTGCACTCCAACGCAATGAAATTAGGGGAGAAACTTCTCAGTTCCATTACGACTCGTTATGATAAAAAATAAATGGATACATCTCAAAAGAAATATTAATCGGAAAAGTAAACCGTTGAAGTTCAAAAGTTATTTTCTCTTAGAAATTTTCTTTTTCATAGTGTGTTACTTTGTAAATTTATACAACGGTCTTCGAAGCAAATAGACTTTCGCATTTTCATATTCCAAGATGTAAAGAATTTCTCTTTTACAATAAGTCTGTAATTTTAACAAGCATTGCTTAATGGAATTGCGTGTAAAATGGATTTCAGTTTCGTATGCATTTTCACGGTTCAAAAGTGGCCCAGTGTTTAAAGGTACTTATATTCATTGTTTAGAGGCATTTATGTATTTGAGGAATAAAAGCAGGTTCATTGCCTGGGTGTTTTTGTTATTTCCTCTCTATTACAGAGAACAAATAATTTTCCTTATCAAAATCTTTCTCGAAAGTATATTTTACCAAATATATTTCGCACTTTGCGGCGGACGAACTCCGTATTCACTTTTTTTTTAATCTGCTTCAGATAATTTTAAAGTTTTGTTGCAATTTCGTAAACTGTCTTGGATTATGCTGTAGAATCTCAAAAATAGTGTGTTGTATTGCGTTATTTTGGAATGATACCTTATTTCACACAAAATTTGTTAGGGAATAAAATAGCAAAGGACTCTTCTGAATTACGTTACATTTATTTTTCAATGGTTACAACGATTTTTGCGAAATGTATTAAATTGCTAAAAATTACAAAATTTCACTATTTAATGAATGTATAAAAATACTTTTTAATCTCTTTTTAGATGTCAATTTTTCTCATAATAATAAACATTTTCTGATACTGATACTGATTCAGGTACCACGTCTTTGAAATGAAGGTTGCATTGAGCCATTCAGTGTTGAGCAAATATGAAATGTTATTCAAATATTTTAATTTTTTAATTAATTATTCAGATTTTAATTTTGATTTCTTTTGTCTTCATGTATTTAAACAGTCTCCTGTATTTAACAGCCTGAATGTTTTAAATGTACTTAATATTTCTCACGCGTACTTAAAAGATCTTGCTCTAAAGAATTCCTTGGCTCCATTGATAAAGACATGTTTGCATTATAAAGACTTATTATTAGAGAAAAAGCAGTTTTATATAAAACTATGTAATATAAGTTATATATATAAAACGTCTTTATGACTTTCATGGAAACTGTTTTGATGCTAATCACTAGTATATATGAAAATTGATAAACTCTTCGTTCACTGCATTTCGAATCCGATTTATACATTTCACAAAGTTTATTACTTTTCAGTCGTTCGCATTGTCGAAAACGTTTTGTTTTGCCATTTTATACTCCTTCTTCTTATACCTTTGTAAACGTGAGTTTATGTATATTAAGCCAGTTTTGTTAATTTCAGTTCATACTGATGTTTAAACATTCGTGTAAATAATCTTAAATAACATTTTATCACGTTATTTTTAGAGTTCTCATTTTCAAATCTGATCCAGTTCTATGAAATTCTCTAACCATCATTTGAAATATTTTTTAACAGTGCTCTAATTTATGAAAGTTTTTAAAACTTATGTTTAATGATTATGACGGCGAAAAAATATTTTGAGAAAATCTTTAGTTCGTCCATCTAACTGTTGAGGGCGCTACGATGACTGCTTTGTAAAACTGTGTGGCGAAAACGCCATGACTGTTTGATGTCTACTGTGATAGTCAGAATATATTACACCTAATGTAATATATTACACCTATGTTTGTAATATATTACACCTATTTATGACTTTGATACATCGCATATTAATTAGTTTTACTACTTAGGCTCTTAGAAAAGTGAATACAGTATTTCTCACCAATTATGCCTAAAAGGTTTAAGATATGCACTACATCGGCAATTTATCTTCTCGTAACGGTCTTCGACTTGTCCTTTGGTAAGTAATAATTTAGCTTTCATTGCTTGTGCTTTAATAATTAACCTAAAACATACATATATATCTATTATATATTTCCTTTGTTGTTCTTGAATGTGAAATGTCTGAATATACAATTTACGTTTATGTCTTCTTTTGTTTTCCTACGTATTTACTTCCAAAATGGTATCTTTAAACTCATGACTTTAAAATTATCCTTTTTTTATTTTGTGTTCTGCAATTATATTCAGCTGTTATAATTGCAAAAATATTCAATGCAAACAATTTATGCTGATTTAAAGTATCTTGACTGACTGAAAGTATACGTATCTCATTTATAGATTGTTTTGTCATATAAAACTGCAGAAACGTACATGATACTTTTAGTATTGTATATGATTGACTGATTGGCCAATTCCTGAAATTTTGAAGTTTCTACAGTTTATAGTGCTTTATATTTTAAAACTTTCGTTTTCTCTCTTTGCTATTATTACCAATATTAACATTAATATAGGTATTCTTATTCTTTTCAAACATTATATATTACATTAATATAGGTATATTATATTCTTTTCAAACGATATTTTAAAATTTATTTAAACGTAAATATTTTATATTCGTTGTTTAATCATAAGATTCAAACTCTTCTTAATGGCTTATTCCATACATTTTATAATCAAACTTACATTCATGAACTATATTGCTTAATTATTATATATTTAATAAGTGAAATCGTTTATTCTTTGTAGCTTAATGATTTTTGTAAACTTTCCTAAATTTTCAGATTAGTATTCTACAAATTTAACTTTAAGCATTTCTTTCAGTTTTTATTTCAATTTTTATTACATAGTTCATAGTTTTAAGCTAAATTTGGGTTTTTGTTTATCTACTTCTATTTCTATGGAGCTTGCATGTAAGTGCACTTAACATGCAACTTTGCTCTTAAGAATTATTCTGCCAATCATAATACATACAATAAACTATTTTTCCATTTTTAGGAGAAGGGCCTTTAAAAATCCAACCATTTTCCTTCCCCAGTAGATCAATTATCGGTAAACGTGTTACAGCTATGTGTTCTACTTCTACAAATGAGAAAATGGATTTTAAATGGTTGAAAAATGGAAAGGAATTAGTTAGTTTTCATAGCATTCGTTCATTTCCTGAATTCTCTACTCTCATTATCGACTCTCTTACGGAGGAAGATGCAGGAAATTACACATGTGTGGCCAGTTCTAGAGGATATACTGAGAGCTTCACAACGACACTGGATGTTCTCGGTAATTTATGTAATTTCTTATCCAATATACAAGTAATTTTATTTATTAGAGTGAATTAATATCTGTTAATTTTATTCCTAATTAAATGGAAAAGAGTTTTATTAAGCAATTGATTTATTTTAACTGTTTTATTTCTTTGACTCTAATTATACTATTTTATCTACTCTAAGTTTAACAGAATAAGTATATTTTCATTTCGTTGGTTAGAATGATTTGAGCTTCTTTCTTAACTAAATGCTAATAATTTATTTGTTGCATAAAATTCTATCCAAAATTCATTTTATGTTAAAATTTAAAAAGCAACATCGATTCTCTGTAATTTTATGCTTACTTATAAACGATTTGTTGTTGCTGTTGTGTCTAATCTCATCTGTCTGACTGAATCAGAGCAAGTTCATGAATTTAATCATGGCAGGGAGTGGAAAACTGAGCCTGTTGTTTGGCTCAACCTTGAGCATCTTATAGGGTCCTTTACAACTTTGCTCAGTTCCATTCCAGTTTTTTGAAGGAAAGCACCCCAGAGAACGGATCCAAGATTTTCCTTTCCCTCTACTACAACCTCTCGAGAGGCCTTTCGGCTGGTAGATTTGGAGTGCCCCCATATTGCAGACATTATACATTTATAGACATCCATGACTTCTCCAGGATTTGAACCCGAGCCTAACGCTACGATAGTTAGCATCATTAACCACTATCTCGTTTGGGCGGCATTGATGATTTTATGTTAAAATGTGAAAATCTAAGACTATTATCTTAAATGGATGTATCACATTTGAATCTCAACTCAACATAGGGAGAAATGTGCTGAGTTTTTCCACAAATGTAACATACGCCTTTGCTTTAAAAAATATTGCTGATTAATTTTTACCATGTTTTTCCACTTCAGTCATGAATAACTCATTAATCATTCTTTTGCTTGCGTTTCGTATTCGCAGTTAACTTTTATTAATGTTCATGAATTATTATGTGCGTCATTAAACGGAAAAGAAATTAATTTACTTATGTAATCATCATAAATTGATTCTTTGACCAAAAAATGTAATGTAGTCTATTCAAATTATTTTTGAAGCAGAAAATAATCAGATTAATTGCCATATTAAAAACAAAGTATCAGATCTAAACTAGAAAGCAAGATATAAATTACTTTTCCTTTACCTCATTTCACTATTTAATCAAATATTCAAAATATTTCGTTTGGGTAGGTCTAGATCTTTTACTCAGAAGTGACAGGCCTGGTTGTTCAGCGAAATACCATTGGTGAACAGGAGAAATTTCCCATGCCGTGTTAGTTTTATGTTTGTAATAGGAATGAATTTCGGTTGGGCATAAATAAGTTGAAATGGGTGTAGGGAGATCACAACCTTTTCTTGAATCAGATCGTCAGCTGTTTCGTTACCATACACCCCAACATTGCTTGTGCGGCAAGGTCTCTTGGACTTGGTGTAGGCTTTCCTACCCCAAGGAGATTTGAAACAACAACAACAAATATTTCGTTTTAATTTTCATAAAAAACAAAGCAATCAAATTATTTTATTTCCTCTAAAAGTGCTGGATATATAAATCACCTGTAAACCCGCTCGATGAATTTATTACCTATTCCATGAAACAAGGTTCTATAAGAACAAGATTTCTTTGCACTCTTGAAGAATGAGTATTATCTCTTAGAAAAAGATCAGAGGGAAAAGAGAATTTTAAAAGAGGGACAATTTTAATGTAGATTTAAAGTCCTATTTATATATGTTTTAATTAAATATTTCGCTAAATGAGATAAAAAAGGCAATAGAAAACATTGCTTTTGTTTTTATTTCAAAGTACTTGTAATGCATCTCAGCTGAAATAAACAGAAATATGAAGATTAAATATATGTCTCTAAAACTGCATTTTGACTACCTGATATTGTAGTCTACCATAGATGTCACATTATCTGTACCTTGCCGAAACCATAAATTTATCAAATACCTATTTCGAAAAAAATGTATTTAAAGATTTGATATGTATCTGGTTTTAAGAAAATTTTATTATAACTTACATGTAATTATTCTTACATATACAACTTTCTCTTTCAACATACATAAAAAGAAAGGCAACCGTTAGTATTCATCAAATTTGCCAAATTATAAAACTGGCCCCTCGCAAATATCTAAAACAAAGTATAAACTACGTTTTTTAATCCTAGTTTTAAAACAAATATGCAGTAGACTAGCGTTTTTGTTTTAAAAGGCAGTCATTTTATTTTTGTGCTTTTTTATAATTATTTCACTATCATAAGGAACTCTTTTAAGTTTTTGGACTTCAAATTGTGAAAAATATTTTTATCATATATATATCTTTATTTTTAAGGCATAAAAAGGATATTTTTTCATCTTACAAACCATTAAATTTCTCATCACTCCCATCTGATACATCACAAGCAATTACATAAACCCGTCGTTATTATCATCAGGGTCACTCACATTGTAAATTGTATTATCCTCAGTATCATTCACGTAAATGCCGCAACTTTTAAAGGCATTTACAATCACTTCTTTCTTCAGTCTTTTCTACGACTTCTTAGGCCAGCTGCAGATTTCATCACTTTTTAACTTCCTGACTTTTCTGTTGGTATTAGAATTAACATCTTGTATACATTTGTTCCATTTCTGTTTCATTGGTGACTGTTTGTTGATACTGATTCCAGAGGATGAAATTGTCTTGTAAGATTAACAAGAATAACTGCCAATAGATTTTCTGATTTTTCGGAATTTCATTGTTTCATCTGTTAAGTGTGCTTTGAACTCATTTAGCACTAGCATAACTGCCTTCTCAAAAAACAGTCTCCGAATCCGAATCAAGGCTTCATACCATCTTCTTTCCTCCAGACCTTTGCATGAACATATAAAATAATTCTTCCTGGCAGCTTCTGTTTTAGAAATGCCTTTCTTTTGAAAATTTCATGTTCTATCGCCAGGTCTGCCAAAGTTATACCAGCTTTAGCCATTTTGCTAGTCGACGTTAATTACTTGAGCCAGCTTAAGTAGTCTATTTTGTGTGTAGTCTAAGACTACCTTACTTAAATTTGCATTTCAGTTTTTGTTATTTTAAGAATCTACAAGTGGCACAAATAATGCCTTCTGTTAAATTTGAAGGGTTATTAAAAATTTTATTTTAACCTTCGTAAGACTTTGTCATTTTAATTCAGACTGGAGCAATAACTCCCTAGTTAGAATCTGAAAGACATTTATTCAAGTTTCTGTAGAAGCCGAATCCTGTTACAACTGGCTACCATTAAATTAGCGTGCCAGGATAACTGCGCAATTCGACTTCTCATGCCCTCTTGTCTTGATGACAGTTGTTTTACTCCTTTTTGAACCACTATTTAGTTGAAGGATCATCAAAAGTGAGTGGAACTTAATCTATATTTGCTATGTAACAACGTTTACAGTTATACTTTTGTAAATTTGTGAGAATGAAACTTAAAAGTCTTCTTCTCATATTCCGTGCAAGCTTGATTATCATTTTCGAAACCATTCGTCGTCATTATTCGGAAGCCTCAGATAGGCATGCTTTTAAATTTAGTTGTCTGGTGTATCTCTTGTTTTTCTTCATTGCTCTTTTTCATCTCTTGTGCACTTCGTCTTACTTGATCCATGATTATCTTTGTCGAAATAGATTCACCAGCTTGCCTTGGGTTTTAAATCCTGTGTGTGAGGTTTTCTCTGGATTTGATCACCTTGCCGTTTTGCTTCATGCTTCTCTATTCATCCTTGGCATCTGTGAGAATTCATCTTTGCGCTTTCTCCGCTGTCTAATCATTGGAGCCATGGAGGCCCAAACTGTCTAGATGAAACTTTTATTGCCATGCTGTTCTCCAAGCTGAATTATTTTCAGTTTGAAGATATGAAATACGTTCCTAATTCTCGAACATTTTAACATTTGTACAAAACAAAGTCTGTGGTAACAATAACGCTCGGTCCATTTAAATAACAGTAGACAACACTTAAAAATGTGACTCAGCGAGCACAATTAGTTACCGTTTAGCAGAAGATTGTAGTTCACTGCAATCGCTTTATAAGTGCATCATTAATTGACTTTTTCTGCAATAAGATGTCGTGATCCGTTGGATGTCGGCTTGAGACTTACGATGTTGCATGTTATGTAGATCTGAGTTTCGAGGAATTGAGTAATTTGTCTGTAATGGTTTCCATATATAAGAAATTCCTTATTTTTGGAACTCAATATTTGGAAAAAAAATGGGTACTTCTATGTCTTAAAGTACAATATATCTCAAGAACTGTTTCCAAAAATTGTTCTATGATTTCTTTTAATTTAAACCTTATTAAATATTACTCATTTGAAATGAACTAATAATTATTTATTCATTTCAGTTCCTCCTGCTTGGTTAAATATACCAAGAGATATTGATGCTGTTAGCGGAGATAAAATTACTCTCGACTGCTATGGAAATGGAAAACCGTTGCCATCTGTGACATGGTCGAGATCATCAAGTAAATTTGCTCTTTATTTCATATTTTAACAAATGTGTTACCGGCTTACAAAATATAGTATGATGATTCATGATATTTTTTTTTATTTTTGAAAGAAATACCAAACACATTACTTTCATTATTTTATTTAATTTCGGCCCACCATATATTTTCCCTCCTTTTAACATGCAGGTTTAATACTCCATTCCTTAAAATGTTTGAAAAAATGTTTCGCTCAATCTTAAAGTATTTGAGTGCAAATATGTCTTACACTTCTTAAAATTGTGTTCATGTGAAATGTATTTGAGCGTAATATTAATGCTGTTCGCACATTTTTTGACGATTTTCATTGTATTTACAGAATATTTTACATATAGTTTTTGTGTTTTAAATGTTCCATTTATAACCCTTATTCTTCACTCTCTTTCTACACCGCAATTTCCAAGACAATAAAGCTTTTTTTAGTGGAGGAAACGTTTTATCCTATTCCTCTTGAACAGCTTTCCGAAGTCCAAGGAAGTCGACGTCTGGACATTCTGCTTTTTAAAAGTCCAGAAGCGCAAAACTCCGTGGATAATGCATCAAGAGGAGACATCCGTGGATAATAGGAATAAGAGTGAAGGGTATGGCCTTGATACACGTTTCTTGTTCCATTTTTTCCAGAAAATTAACAATGGATTTGACGTGTGGCTGCTTGTTTTGTCTTGATGCCTTTCTACTGATTGATGGCACTGTGGGTGTAAAGATGGTATTTCATATTTTAAAATTGGGTTCAAAATATGTTCTTGCTAATATGTGGAGTTGACTTTAACAGTTTTCTGCAGTCTCTTTAATTTTTATTTGTCGTTATATCAAAAACCACCAACAATCATAAATTACTTTGAAAAACTGTCTTTAGATTCTTTGAACCACGTAATAAGATTTTTTTCTTCTCTTTGATGATAATAAATTGATCTATTTATATTGCCATCACTTAAATATTTTCATTGCTGCCGTTTAAATATTTAAATATAATCATATTAATTATTTAAATATTTGTTTGCAGTTGACACTGAACATTTTAATGATTACGTAACTGTCCTTTGACTTCGAAAATTTTCTTTTAACATTAAAGTTCTTACCTTGGAAACATTCGGAACACTCCATTATTTCCTTAGATATATATTTTGAACAATGTTTCTCCTTGAAGCCAAATTTTGACGACTTTTTTTCCTTTCCTATTGACAGTATTATCTATATCCCCGAGTCCCGGCGAGGGCATTGCTCATTTTTCACCCCTCCTGCTTTCAGATACCTTTAACAATATTATATATTGTTGCTTTTGATACCGAAAAATCATGGCTTTCACAGCAATTTTTAATAACTAAATACGTGTAAATTTCTTCTGAAGGAGCACAAACATGTCCTTCGCTCTTTTTGTTATTTTATAAGGTATTTCTCCCGCCTTCTTGGGATGCTTGCGTGGTGTAGTGGTCAGCACGCTCGGTACGTATTCGTGAGGTCCGTTGTTCGGGCGAAGGCATTGCTCATTTTTTCACCTCTCCTGCTGCCAAATACCTAATGTCTACAGTGGCTCCCGAACTAAAAGGTGGTGAATGATGATTCTCCACCATCAGGATGGCGAATGGGTTCCCTAATTCCCAGTCTCCCTTCAAAAAGGGGGGAGTATATAAGGCATTTCTCCCGCCTTCTCGGCATGCATCGTGGTGTAGTAGTCAGCACGCTCGATACGTATTCGTATTCGAGCGGTCCATGGTTCGAGTCCCGGCGACGGCATTGCGCATTTTTTACCTCTCCTGCTTCCAAATTACCTAATGTCTCTACAATTTAAAAGCCCCATTTTGTATGAAAACAAAATTCCAAGTAGAAGACAATAATTTACACTTGAGAAACTACAATTGCAATTAAAAACAAATTTACAAGCAGGCGAATTTTAATAGCAAAGCAAAGTGGTCTAAAAATTGTGCAAACAGCCTCTGTACTACATTGACTGTCAGTAGTTATCTGTTCGGTAAATAATTGCGATGTAATAATGTTTGCGAGATGCAAGTTTGTACATAATTATGAGTTTCATTTTGAACTTAATTTAAAAAAAATAAATTTAAAAAAATATTTAAATATACCAAGGCAACTAGAAGTTATAACATACCATATAGCTTTCCTTCTATTTATAAAGAAGTGATTTCGAAGATAAAAAATTTATTTAACATCTCTTAATTCTAAGAAAAGACTAATTTTAAGTTTTTTATTTTAAGTAAGTTTAAAGATTGAATTTTTTGTGTAAATATTTTTAAAAATTTAATTTTTTGACCTACCTTTATTACTTATCATTTTCTCATGAATATAAACAAGCAAAAATTAAAGTTTATTCTTTAAAATTTTTGATACTTTAAAATGTAATTGTATGTATCACCTTTTCAAAAACATACCGATTCTATTAAAAGTAATAATAATAAAACTTTAAATTTGTTAACATAAATTCTTAATTCTTAAACTGGTTTACTTAGTGAAAGAGGAATAATTGATTTTCATACAAATTCCACAAATAACACTAAATCAAGAGCTTCTCAATTTCTACATAACTGTCAAAAATTGAATTGTTTCTTCACCTAGCATATTCCTTCTTTTTTTAATTACTTACATTTTCATCTTTATATTCCTGTATGCCGTTATGTTTATTTTTTCTCAAATTCACATGCTAATAATTCTCATTTGATATGTGATCCTTTCAAACAACAAAATAGTTTGTAAGGTTTTAGTTAAACTAACCAAGTTTATTTTAATTTAAATCTTTTCTATCTCCTCTCTGCTTCAACTTCCTGTCAGAAGAAGCGCGCGTTTTTAGCTTATGCTAATTTTTGAAGTTCAGCCAAGCACTATTTAAGACAGAGGTATTTAAGACCTCTCGGTGTGTGAGAGCTTTGCCTCAGATCACGGTCACGCTGCTCAACTTTCGCTTGACCAGCTAGCAGTTTAAATTTATAAGCCATAGTGCTTACTACGTGATTGCTTTGTAAAATAAATTAAAGTGCGGTAGTATTTAGTATATCTTGCTACGCACCCTTTTCGGTAGAGGCCAACTTCCGCGAATTGCTCTGCGAAGCAAAGTTTAATT